>PVIH01013102.1:0-60085 GCA_004025045.1 Sigmodon hispidus
AAAAAAAAAAAAAAAAAAAAAAAAAATCTACCTCATTTTCTGTGAACCATATGTTGGTGCACTGCCAGTCTTAATCTGAACAGGAATTCCCACCAAGGCCATGACTTCTAGAAGATGAGGGAGTACAGTGTTAGCATTTTCGGAAATCAAGCCTCTCACCCATTACATCAATGTTATGATGGACATATTTCATCTTTACAAATTCTAGAAAGTTAAACACATCCGTCTGCCAAATCTCATTTCTCTGTTACCCTTCGGATTACTTCCAGCAGAAAAGGATGGTTGATTGTAGAGGAAACACTTTGCACATTTTTGCTGAATTTCCTTGCTCTGATGCCAAGTGATGAAAATCTCCTTTTCAGTCCTTTGGTATTGACATGATGTTTCTTATGAAATTCTGAGGCTTCTATCATATTACCTATTAATAACTGGTAAATCACATCATTAACCTGTGCCAAAGGGCTAGCAAGGTCTGTGTGAGCCCTGATATGTGTTAGGTACATAGGATAAATTCTATTTCTGATGGCATCTTGAAGTTTTAAAAACAAAAAGGTTAGTTCTATATCATCATGAATGAAATCAGCAGTCTCAATGTGAACAGCTCCTTTCACATATTGAGAGGCAGTTATCAGGTTAAGAAGTTCTGCAAAATACAATAACACAGTAATAGCATATAGTTCTGCCTTATGAACATAATTATAGGGACTTTGTGCCATCTTACTAAAGTATTCTGATTTATTACTGGCCTTTCCTGATTGTTTGCATCATTAAAAAATGTAGGAGCTCCAGAAATAGGTTCATCCTGTACCACATGAGAAAAATCCAGTTAGTTTCCTTTATAAACTGAATCCTCTTGCTTCAGAGATATTTATTATTAATCTCTCCCAGGAAGTCACTACAGGCCTTCTGCAAAGGTTCACTGTCTGCCCATAGTCAATCAAATTCCTCATTAATCAAAGGTACAACAATTTCTGCTGGATTCTTTCCAGTCAACAGCTGAAGCCTAAATTTTCTTTGAAAATAAAATCAGAAATCTCTTCAATACATGTTTTCAATTTTTTACTCAGTCTATGTGGTAGAAATATCCATTCTAGTATAATATTTTCTCTCTACTTTATGACCTCTGTAGGGGAATACTCTAAAGGTAAAATAACCAAGATGCAATCAAAGTCTGGATTTATACAGTTCACATGTGCTTCTTGTAATTTCTTCTCCACCAAGTCTAATTCTCTCTCAGCTTCAACAGAGAATTCCCTGAGGCTGTTTAAATCCTCATTTCCATCTAAGGTTTTGAACAAATGAACTAATTTATAATTTTTATACCAATAACAAGGTGTTTGTTAGTGATATCCCCTAGTAGCTTTTGAAAATCATTAAGGGTCTTCAGTCTGTCTCTCTTAAATTGTACCTTCTGGGGTCTAATTGTTTGTAGGCTTATTTTATACCCCAAATAATTGATAGAATTCCCTCTCTGTATCTTTTCAGGCACAATTTGAAGTTCCCAATTAGGATATACTTCTTCATTTTTTCAAACATTCTTTCCAAGATGTACACGTCTAGGTCTTCTAACAATATATAATCCATATAATGGTAAATGACAGATTTTGAGAATTGTTTGTGTATCACTTCTAGTGGCTGTTATACAAAATATTCACATACTGTGGGACTATTCAACATCCCTTGTGAAAGGACCCTCCATTGGTACCTTTTCACTGGGCGTGTTTAGTTAAATGTGAACATTGTAAATGCAAATTTTATCTTTATCATGTTCCTGTAAAGGTATGGTAACAAAACAGTCCTTTAGATCAATAACTATAATAGGCCATCCTTTAGGTAGCAGAGAAGGTAAGGGTATTCCAGACTGTAATATGCCCAAGGGCTGAATCCCCTTATTAATTACTCTTCAAACTGTCACCATTCTCTGTAGCCGGAAATCAGGAACTATATATGTGAACGATCGTGTCAGAGGACTGGAGACAAGTGGGGCATGGTTAACTGGAAAGAATTCCGGAAGTAGACCTTTGAGGGAGAGGACCAGGACAGGAAGCCGTCATTCTCTCACGAGAGTTCCTGACCAGGTGCACAGTTTGGTTCAGCTGTGCGGGAATTTGGACGTACGGTGTGGGGATGAGGAGTTTTCCTTAGAAAGGCTCCAGCGCGCTGCAACCTTATCCTTTCATTTTCTCTTAAAACCGTCTCTGTTTTGATGATTTTCACAAAATAAACCCCATTTAAAACATACCTCACAGCAGGTTTTTACCACGATAATTCTCCACTTCTCAGATTTCTTCTTGACCACAAATACAAGACAATTCCATGGAGTGGTTGATTCTTCAATATGGTGAGCTTGTAACTGCTCCTGTACCAGCTGTTCTAGAGCCAGCAATTTCTCCTTTGTCAAAGGCCATTGCTGAACCTAAACAGTCTTTTCTGTCAACCATTTCAAAGGTAATGCTGTGAGTGTCTTTTGGGAGTCAGTAGTTTTTAATCTGTGTTGTCGTGCAATCTGAATGACTGGTGACTGTTTTGCATAGCCTCTTGAAATATTGTCTTCAGGGACATAATTGAGTCTCTGGATGATATTTGAGCCTGGAGAGATCTTAATCTGGGTATTCCATTGATGTTGAACATCACAGCCCCATATATTCACTGCTATGTTAGGCATGTATGGCTTCAATCTTCCTCTCTGTCCTTCTGGTCCTATGCATTCAAGCTGTCTCACACTCTGTTTTACCTGAGATAGTGTCCCAATACCTAGAAATTGAACATTTACCTCCTTTAGAGGTCATCTGGAGTGCCATGATTGTGGGGTTATGATTGAAACATCAGCTCCCATGTTGACTAAGCCTTGCATATAAATATCATATATTCTTATCTTTAATTTTGGTCTTTGTTCATTTATGGAAGTCTGACAAAATATATGCTTCTTCAAGTTATGTTAAACTGTCAATTCCTCCTGTAAAGGCATTCCATTGTCTATTGCTACATGGTTCTCTTTTCCAGGCTTTGGATTTCGTACTCACCTTGAGGAGGCTTTTCTTCTGCTGTGACTTGATATGACTGGACCTTCCTTGGTTTCGAGGTTGGCTTTTGGGGTGCTTCGCGGGAAAAGCCCCAAGTTATGTTTCCTGATGGTAAAAGATTACCTTATTTGTCTCTTGTGGACCTACATTCATTTGTCCAATGTCAGCCTTTGCCACATCTCCTGCACAACCCAGAAGGTAGTGGTCTTCTGTTTGAATCATTCCTGGGATTGAGAGTATTCCCATAAGTACCTTGTCTACAATTCCTCTTTATATGTCCTGGCTTACCACAATTAAAACAAATGATGCCCTGATTTTTTATCCTAACATTAGCAATAGCTTGTCCTATCCAATTTTCTTCACCAATATACAGAGATTTGGCATTTATCACATATTGTATCCATTTTTCTATGGGTGCACCTCTGATCTTTAATGGCATGAGCATCTTCTTATATGCCCTATCAGCCTGGTCAAAAGCTAAAGAGAGTATTAATTGCTTCCTAACTCCTGGATCTGATGTCACTATATGTACAGCCTGAGTCAACCTCTATATAAAGTCTGTATAAGTCTCCTTCATACCTAGTTTTACCTGAGTGTATGACTCAATTTTCTGTCCTGGTTCTAAAACCTTTTTCCCAAGCATTTTAAGGCAGCAGTATGGCACAGTGAAAGGGTGTGATCACCATAAGAAGTCTGAACTGTCACATCAGCAAACTGGCCTTCACCAAGCATTTCTTCCCTGAAGATGTGAACAACCCCAGTTTGATCTTGGGATTCCAAGGCTCTAGCTTCTTCCCTAAACCAATTTTTCCATTGTAATTGTTGCTATTTTCCAACACCACAATTTCCAGCTGCATCTAGTCATGAGGAATTACCCAATTCTGTGTTGACCATGAGTTTAGGAACTGTTTCATGTATGATGAGTGTACATCATAAATAAAGATGGCTTTCTTAATGGCCTTCATGTCCTGTATGTTAATGGATATGTAATAATATTCCACACACTCTAAAGTCTTTCCACATACATTCTTTGTTTCTACCATACCTGGGAATGGTGCGGGTGGAGTAGGGGGCAATCCCTTTATGGTAACTACCTTAGGTAGAATGTCTTTCCTACCATAATATCCCTTAAGAAGAGGTCCTGGATTGTTCTGAGTAGATGTCACCTCAAAACCTTTTTCCATTATCACTTCATGATTCTTATGGTCTTGAAATCTATAGGCCATATAATTTTCCAGTGTCTGACTGTTCTGGATAGTTGATCTTTCTAATGATTTCATGGAGTTGAAAAATTCTCTCATTCTCTATATGGACATGTGTTACTAGTTTCTCATTCTCTATGTGGACATGTTTAGATAGTTCCTTAATTTCAGCATCAATATAAAGCTTGCACTCCTCTCTAGCCATCTTAAACCTCTATTCCATGGAGGAAACAAGATTTTTAATGGCCTCATCAATGTAAAATCTGCCGTCCTCTTGTATTTTCTTAGAATTCTTATCCATTTCACACATCTTAGCAAATATTCACTCATCCCTAGCCTTCAAGCCTTTAAAATAGTTAGGTATGACATATATTATCACACAAAGAAGTAAAAGGACTACAGGGTTGAGAGAGTCTCCAGATATGTAATTATGGAGATAATCTTTCATCACTGCTGAGAAAAAGTGTGTAAAATTGTGAACAGGTGAAATGTCAGACATTTTACTATAAATTATAAGCGAACACCTTATTCAGATGTAATGACAATTTACTGCCAACAGGTGTCTCAGTGGCGTTAGCAGCTGCTGCAGCAGTGGCAGATGGGAGAAAACAGTGGGCAGAAGATGATCATAGCTAGGGACTCCGGAAGGGACCCAGGCGATGGCACAAAGGTGGGGAGCAACCATGGAGTTGCTGAAGACTGGCCCAGCACAACCGCAGAACTACTGCAACATGTAATACAAGTCATATGATTAGACCAACTCAAAACTCACCTCAAAATGCTGCCAGTAGTCACTTCCAACCAACTGTGCACAACTAGGCAGCCCCTCAGAGCCAAGAATGCAATTATTGGAATCCGCTGGGGCTACCAAGCTGGAGGTGGAGCAACTCGCTTCAAAAATCCCACAGCCCTTTGTAGCTGATCTGTAGTTCAGTTCAAAAGGTCTACAATGCTCTGTAGCTGGAATTGAGAGCTTAGGTCAGCCTGAATCCAAGCAGAGGTGGGGGCCGAGCTAGACAGCTCCAAGTGGCCAAGCAAGGGGTGGAGCAGGCAGCGAGCAGGTAGCTGCAAATCGCACACGGGACTCTAACTTGCCAAAAGCTGGGGCCTCGGGAGATTTTAGACTGGGTGCCTAGCTTGTAACTGCAACTGGTGGCCTGGCTATCACAGGGAATCAACCCGTATTTGGCACTGCCAGATATATCCAAACTACCACAACCTGTTCTCATTACAATCAGTTAACATTTATTAGGGATAGAAACACTTATGGGTACAAAATCTATTCTAGGGGAAAAGGGGACTGAGACGTGCAGAGGGATGGAGTGGAGCACTTCTTCCGTGAGCACACTGGAACCAAGAGACTGAGCAACTTTGAAGTTGAGATCTGACTAAGCTGGCCACACCTCATCAGAATCCAGTTTCTTGACATCACAAATGCTTTCCTGAGTAAATTCTGACTTCCCACTACAGTTTCTCTTCCTCTAATACTCCCACTTCCTTCCACATCTAATTTGAATTCATACCCATACTATCTTTTATTAGAAAATAAAAATGCTTCAAAGGGATGATGATAATAAAATAAAGTCAGAATTTTTATAAGACAAACATAAAAAAGCAAGAAAACAAAACAAAGAAAAATATCTAAGAGAAAGTTCAAGAATCTGAAATCCATACATTTGCACATTCTGGAATACCATAGAAACATTTATTGGAAGACATAATATATGCAAAAAGACTTGGTGCAAACACATGCAAGCATTGTTCATTCTTCCTCAGTTTATGAGTTCATATGTGCTTTGATACTAATTTTGAAGGCCTTTTTTACTGAATGTCCTCTATTCCTGCTGGCTTTTACACTTTTTCTGCCTCCCATTGTACACAAAGTCCTCAATGCCCTGAGGGGAGAGAGTTTATTAAGATATCCTTTTTAAAGCTGAATATTCTAAGATCTCTAAGTCTCTGCATAATGTCTAGCTGTATATTTATTTGTTCCCATCTAATACAGAAGGAAGCTTATCTATGCACATGCTAGAATGCCATTAGGAGTCATTTAAATGCAGCTTGTCTATTTTCTTTTTAGAACTGTAAGAATTGTAGTATTTGGCTTTGCCCTAACCTTGGACTATCAAGTCTCAGATTCTTGTTCACCCAAGCAGTGCTATATATGTGTTTCATCTTGTATAGTGGGACTGAAGTCAAATTAGATGGTTGTTGGCTACTCCCACAAACTTTGTGCCCCCATTGCTTTAGCATGTCTTTCAGGCAAGACATCATTGTAGAACAAAGGGTTTGTGGATGGGCTGGTGTGGTGGTTTGAATAAGAATGGTTCCCATAGGCTCATAGATTTGAATGCTCGTTCACCAGGGAATGAGACTATTAGAAGGTGTGGACTTTTTAGAGTAGGTGTGGCCTTGTTGGAGGAAGTATGTCACTGGGTGAGCTTTGAAGTTTCAAAAGCCCAAGCCAGACTCTTTGTCTTTCTCTCTTTTTGCCTAAGGATTCAGATTTATAACTCTTACCTCCTTCTCCAGAACCATGACTGCCTGTGTGCTGTCATTTTTTTCTTTTTTTTTTTTAATTCTGTTACATGAAAATTTCATACATGCATGTAATATAGTCTGATTACTTTGACTTTCCTATATTTTTTCATCTCCATTGTTAGATTGTTACATTGCTGTGGCCATGCCCCCAACTGCAGGGACTCCAAAGAGCCTCGGACATAGGCAGGCCTACATTTAAAATTCCCAACCATGTGAGAGTCTTCATCTTTTTCTCTCCTTCTCTGCCCCCTTACCCCCCCCCTTTCTCTTCCCCTACCTTAATAAACATGATATGGCTCCCTTGGCAGCATGCTGGCGAATTCTTTCATGTGCAAAACACTAACACTAGTGCCAAAACTCAGGAGACCTCTTCTTACAGTTAGGTGTACATAATCTAAGAAAGCCTCATCCAAGAAAAACAGTCACTGCCAAGATTCGCCCTTCCATTTTCTTGGTTGCAGCATACATTCACACACCACCAGCCCCAATCAGTAAGTGTTCCCCTACTTCTGGCGTTCCCCGCTACTAAAGCTTCTCCACGGGACTCGTTTGCAGGGTTATTCCAGGCAACTATCCTCAAGGCTTTGCAGGCAGGCCTCAGATAGTGTGTGTCTATGTGCTTTCCACTGTCAAGCAGTGTACCGACCAGTTTTGAATGGATACTGTGCTGGTGGAGGACAGGATGCTGCTCTCCCACTTGTAACTCTCAATATGAAACAATTGGAACTGATTTTTACAAAGATAGAGAAACAGCACAATCGATTCCAAATGGCGCGTGACGGCCTGGAGGCGGCCGACAGCAGGTTCTGGTGGTAGAAGACAGGGTGGCCCTGGGAGTGCTTGGTGTTTTCTGTGGTGTCCACACAGGAGCTTGTCTGGAATCACCTGGCGTCCTCCCCAGTTGCTCATTCAAGCAGCAGGCACCAGCTTTGTCAGTCTTACTCTTACAGCAAAGAACAGACAAGTGTGACACTGGCTAAGGAATTGGTGAGAGTGTGTGTAGCTGCGGTGAACCTTGCCAAACATCCATGGAGTCTGGAGATTCACTCTGCAGTCCCTTGTGTCTTTGAAAACAAACAAAACAAAAAGGCAGGACTAGTCAGATTGAAAGATACATACAATGCTCCTCCAGAGTGACCTCAGAGAAAATGGTACCATCTGCAGCAGTAGACCTGTTTGTTTCTAAGGTGGAGGAAGAGGGTGAGGGCAGGATAGTGTTGGGACTCTTAGCTGTTGGGTGCTGTGGATGTAACATCGGGGAAGAGAAGAGGGAAGGACTTGCTCTGTAGAACCAGGAAGATGATTGATGTAATGAAAATAAGCTCCTCCTGTAATTAGGTTCTTAGATGTGTCCAAAGCAAACACTCATTCCCCAGTCCTGTTCACATTAATCAAAATCATCTCTAGAGGAAATATGATTTCAACTCAAGCATTAGCTCTCTGGACACAAATTTATCCCATGCCCAGCTTTTGCCCAAAGTAGCAGAACAAGCTGATAAAATAATACAAGTTAGATACCTGTGACCTCTGTCATCCCCCCCCATTGGCATTGTTTATTTTGAGGTAGGCAATAGACTCTTACTAGCCCTTGCTGGTCTGGAACTTGTATATAGCCCAGGCTGGCATTAAACTGGCAGAAATCCTCCTGCCTCAGCCTTCCACATTCTAGGATTATAAGCATGAGCAACCATGCCCAGCTCTCTTCTCAGGTGGGAGGTATTTGTTCAATGATGCTGCTGTTCCTAGGAGGTTGATGGTCTGGTCTGTGCCTTTCTTATGAGAAAGCATCCTGCTGGTAGCCGGACTGAGTTTGTGATGTGGGCCCTGCCTGCAGGTAGCAGAGTGAAGGATCTTAAGCTTCTGAGCCTTGAAACTGAGATTACCAAAAAGAGCCTTAATATTTGGCTTATATCAAATCCAGATTCTATCCTTGAGTCCTGTTTGGCATTCTGAACCCAAGGTGTAGTAGAATTCTCTCAACTTGCAGGCTGTCAGGTTTCGGGTTAGTTCTGTATTCCGGCAGAGTCACTGGACACATGAGCAGCTGTAATCACAAGACCAGGAACAGTGTCCGTCCGCACTCAGAGCTGAGTCCTCCCTCTGCCTCTGTGCACTCTGGACCTGTGTCCGGAACAGCTTTGCAATGCTGTGTTGTGCTTGCCATTTAAAGCCAGCTGTGGAGCCTGGCCTGAGGCACCTCCCTCCTGAGTCTACGCCCCAGGTTTCTCACATTGAAACCTAGTAGCCCACGACAACTTTTAAAGGGCATGAAATTAGGAAAGTTTGCACATTTTATGTGCATTATGAGGTAGATTAAGAAATAGGCTACTTTTGTTTTTTTCAAATTTGGATGTTGAACTTAAGAAAACAAATGTTAGCACAAAGCACTGAAAATAGTGTTAACAAAAGGGGAAACTGAGTCCAGTTTCTAGGCCCCTTGCTGTGTGTGTCCCAGATAATTCACAGTTGAACTCGAGGTTAATGTGGTTAGCACCTCATTAAAAAGTGGGAGCCAACAGATGAGGCAGTTGACTAAGCTGTGGATGTCACTCTGTCAGACACACTGTCAGATGAGCGACAAGGGCCTCACTTGTAATATTGAAGGCACAAGATTCTTCTGAGGAAAAGAATAGGTGGACAAACCTGTATTTAAAAAATGCCTTATCCTTCCTTCAGAATAGCTCTGGAAAAGTCATTTCACACTTCATTTTCATACTCAGGCCATTACGAGGTACTCAGATCCACAGAACATAAAGTTAGGATGGGAACAGTAGAGTCATGTGACACAGCATCAGAATGTAAGTCTGTGTTCTAAGGTAGGGTTGGATTAAGCTGAGAAAGTTATATTTGGGTGAATCTTGGGGTGATGGGTGGGAGTGGGGGCCAGCCATAAGCTTCTAGCCCCAAACTTATAGACAAAGTTCTGGGGGAGGGGGAAATAGATAACGTTTTTTAAAAGTATTGTAACTTTGGCTTCTTTTGGGGTCGTTTACTAGAATTAGAGCTTTTATAATCAGGTCAGTAGAGGGATTTTGGTCAGCTCTAAATTACATTTGCCAGCTGAACCTCTCAGTAGACATTTACTACAAAACCCACAAATGAGAACCCATTGTTGTTCCTCATTTGTCCCCACTTCTTAATGTATGTGTTGTGGTTACAGTGGAAATTTGGGTATAGAATTTTTATTCTCACGCTGTTCCTTAGTCTGTTCTTTAGTTTCAGGCTGCATTGTGCTTTAGGGAAGGTTATAATAATTCTCTTTTAAGACAATAGGCTCTGATTTGCTGAAGATGGATGGTATTTTTAAAGTATGTCTCCCTATTTGCACTCAGGGTTTAAGTATCAGACTAAATTTTAAGAAAAAAAATGGAGGAATTCGGGTATATTTATTACAGATTATTTTAGTAAAGTAAATCCTAACAGCTTCTCTATTTCCCCAGTGCTGGAGACGGCATTCCATCCAAAGAAATTCCTATTTTTTTTAAAATACTCCCACTTTGGCTTTCTATCTCCATGCATCGTCTTCTCCAGCCTCTCCTGTCATTTCACCCTGGATCTCTTCCATCCCCAGATGACCTTCTTTTGTGATCATAAACACTCTGTCTGCAAACTCCCTTGTGTAACCAGTGATCTGGGTTTCAGGATAGCTGGGTGGAGATGTGGGGTTAATGTGTCCATGTGTGTGTTCTGCCAAGGAAAATGGATTCACTTTGTTGGACACAAGGAAATACTGACTGACACTGAGAAAGGACTGGCCAGCAGAGGTTAGAGTTCATCTCTCTGCTGAGCCAAGTCCGGACTGTGAAGCTTGCTCTGTGGGGGAGACTGGCCTTTCCCCTGCATTTCTTTAATCTGGGTGGTGAATGGGGGCTGGGCACTGCACTGCCACAAGTTTTTAGGACCTATGGTGATCCTCACAGACTGTTGGGGGATGCTGGGAATAACTTACTGGGAAGCTAATTCATTGTCTAAAAGGTGGTGTAGGCATTGCTGCCGTCTTGTCTGATCTGCCTAGGATTTCCTCCTGGAACTGCTGTGGGACAGGGCTTGTACTTGGTGAGACACCAGACAAATCTCTAATGTGTTCTATGGGTTTAAATTCTGAAAAAATAAAGATTTTAATATATATATGTATATATATATATACATATATATATATAAGATAGTGTGTGGCTCAAACTATATTGTTTAACTGACAGCTCTTTATAGAACTGTAACATGAATTGGAAATATCTCTGGAGTCACAATCCTTTGCATTAATGAATCTTGGGGTGATTGACATATGAATGGAGTGATGTCCCAGTGAAATCACCCTACAAACCCACAGGTATTCTAGAGCATTTTCTCTTTCCTTGAGATGGCAGTTTAAGTGATGACTTATATTTAGCTGACTCAAAATTTTTGACAAGCATCAATAGCAGAGAACACAGTGACCACTCCAAGCTTACCTGATTTTGACCTCCTAGAGTACTATATTTTGGGACATATTTTGCAATAATTAACTTTCCAAGCAAGAGTTCAGCACAAATGAAAGCATTTTCCCTCACCTGATTTTTGAACTTCTTTCCACTCTTATGCCATCCACCCTCCCCTCTCTCTTCTACCATCTCCCACTCTCACTCTATAACTTCTGTATTCCAAATTCAACTGCTGACCTCCAAATCTTCACTACCATATTTATCCTAAATAAAGCTTATTAGATTTCTGTTGATATGCCTTAAACCAAAACAAGGCACTGATACTATCTATTTACTGCAGCCGCTTGGTCTCTGCAGGGTGGAGGCTGCTGCCACCCCACAAGGTGCTTCAGACAGGGAACAAGCTGAGCACTAGGTGTCTAGCCTGGCCTGCAGCAGCCAAAGGGAACGCATCCAGCAGCCAGAAACGCTCCCAGAGCCACTGACAATATGCACACACTTCACACCAAGCTGCTGCTGCTACCTTTGTGTCCCAGCTCCCTTCCAGTGATTGCCAGGCTCTGAGCCTGTGAGAAGCCACAGTGTCCACCTGGCTTGTGCAACCATGGGCCTCAGACTGCTCTCAACCCCCTCCCCCTTCTGCAGAGATACAAAGGGCCTAGCAAATGCCTGTCAGCAGAAGTCCTACAGCTGTGTCCAAGAGAGCAACATTCTAGCTTCCCCAGCAACCACCCTCTGGTCTACATAGCTGCCTTAATCCACCACAACCAACCCAAGCTACAACCAGTGTCACCACTGTCATGATGTCACTTTAAAAGAGCCATTTTAACTGGCCCCTAAGGGAGCTAGTGAGATAGCTCAGAGATTAAAGACACTGACTCTTCTGCAAATAAGATCCAGGTTCTATTCCTGGCCTGCACGTAGAAAAAAAAAAAAACCTGTATTTTCTTATATATACTAACATCTATTCCGTTTCTGTCATCCCTCCCTCATACTAGTACTTTTTCTACATTTTTTCTTTTAAACTGATTTTTTTTATTTATTTATAAAGTTATTTCTCCCCCCCATGTATCCCCTTGTTTCTATCCCTTCCCCCTCCCAAACCCTCCCAGTCAGCCTTCAGCCTCCCTCCTCCCCACCCCACCCTAAAAAAGGGCATCCACTTCAGGAAGGTCTGATTTCCTCATGCTAATGTCAAGACTGGGTTAGGTGTTCCTCTGAAGGAAATGGGCACCAAGTGCCAGTAAATTCTGGCATTTTTTATCCTGTACTTTCTATCATGCTGATAATGTACTAAAACCTCTAAAAATTATAACTAAGCTTCAGAGTTCCCATGGTCATGGTATATTTTCATAGAAATAGAACACAGACTATGATGGTGTTTATGTTTCTCTTTTACTAGTCTACAGAGTACATTTCTATATTAAAGATGGTAGGATTTTAGGTAAAGATACTAAGGGCATTTCTATGGGATTCCTTTGGCCAAACTCAATTAAATTTAATCCAACTCAGGTACTGAAAGTTTAATTTAGTAACAAGACATAGCCAATTGGGGCTCTATCTCTCATTATTTGATTGATTCATTTAGATCAACTTCAGATATGTACAAATTTTAGGAAGCTTTTTCCATAATACTCCTCAAATTCCCCATCCCTTCCTTGCCTTCTTCTCTCCTCTCCTTTTTGACCTGATCCTCCTGTTTTAACTCCCCTCACCTTGGCCATCAAGGAGCAGCTTTCCTATAAGATAAAACACTCTGCTTCCAGGGTTCCTACCTACTCACATTCCATACTACTACATCAGTTGCAGACTCTGCAGAGTCTGCTGGAGAAGGTTTTGAGTTTATCACTGTGTCATCCTGTTGACCACACACCTGTTTTCTCCCAGGGAGGCTAACTTCTCACTTAGCCACAGATTGTTCTGCTGTAAACAGAAGGCTCTCTGGGGCATTTGTTTTGTGGGTAATTTTTGCTTTGCTTTCCTGGCTTTCCTGAAGAGGGTCTTGGAAGTATTCCCTGAACTTATGGGGCCCTAGGCTCATCTCATTCTGAAAAACACTTTGGCTGGCCTAGCAGCAGCAACAGCTATAATCAGATCATGGGCTGCTTCAATCTCAGTCTGGCCCCAACCAAATGGTCAGCAGTTGCATTTTCCAACTACCTTACCTAGATCCGACAACTACAGAAATAAGAGTAGATGTATAACCTACCCACTATCTCCTCACCTGGGACCTAATACCATGACAGGTGGTAGTCAACAACTGCCTCCAGGGTGAAATTCTGTTCTCTGCCTTTCACCTAAAAGAGAAAGTGTGCTAATGTTCCTCTCCCATTTTTTTTCCCTCTAGGCTGTTTTCCTTTCCCCAGTAAAGCACAAATGAATTAGCCTTGCCTTTCCCTTCTCTTTTTCCTACCTATAGCTCACATTCTGACTACATTTTTTTCTTTGTTTATAAACTGTTCCTGGATACTAGTGTTGGTTGTATTCAGTGTTCATTCTTAGACACTCATCATTGCTACTGCTACAAATGACAAACATTCATCCTCCAATTCTCCTCCCTAAGACACTCAGGAGAAGGAACTGGGACACAGAAGGCAGCTTGCCAGCTAGGACTACCAGCATCCAGGAAGAGTGATGCCCCGCTCCTTGAATGATGCAGCAGTGTGAGGACAGGCAGACTTGCTTTGATATCCAAAGGTGTAGAGACTATCTTTTCATTATTTGTCCCCTCTGAGTTTTTACTTGTAGTCACTCTAATTAAAATGTAACATTTTTTTATTATTATGAACATAGAAGTCACACTTTCTATCCTTGTATATCCTTGTTCAAGGTCCCTTCCCCCTCCCACCACATCAGGTCATTCTCTCTTCTCCACAACTCCCCATCCCCTCTCTGGGCAGGCAGCAGGCAGTCCCATGGTCCCACTGTCCCAATATTGCTTAGTTCAGCCTCCACTCCTGGCAGATCCAGTTTTCTCCCCCCAACCTCAAGACTGAGTCAGGTGTTCCTCTAGGGGGAGTGGGATTCAAGGAGTCAGTCCAAGGTGTTTCTGGTCCCAAGCTGTTCAGTGGTTGTGGCTTGCAGCTTGGGCATGCTTTGCTTTTTTCTTGTTTGTTTGTTGATTTGTTTAGAGTCCACTAATGAGTGAGTACATCACCTGCTTATCTTTCTGGGTTTGTGATAACTTGCTTAGGAGGATATTCTCCAAATTCATCCATTTGCCTGCAAATTTTAGCATATCATTTTTTTTTCTTACTGCTGAGTAATACTCCATTGTGTAGATGTACCACAGTTTGTTAATCCTAAAATGTAACTTTTTATGGACAGAAAAAAAGTGAATTCTTTCTAAATACAATGATACCTAAATTTTTTATATCAAGTAGTTCAAGTTTACTATATAAATTTCTCAATGACATATTTATAAGATCAGAAAACACTGTGCAGTGTGCATATCTAAAGTACAAACACAATGGATAACAAATATCTATAAATAAAAAAACATGCTATACATGGTATGTCTCTAATCCCAGTTTACGCCTGTTTCTCTCATATAGTTGGTAAATGAGGCTTCTTTTTTCTTTTAATTAAGTTCAGATGTCAATGATATAGTATGTTGTCATTGTAGGTCTAAAGCAAATAATAAAATTCTAAAACTGAAACTAATAAGAAGCACATTGATAAAAATATTCAAGTATATTTTCTTTAAGACAATGGCAAATCAATATTGTTGTCCACAAAAACAATTCTTAGGGTTGATATGAAAGCAAGAAAAGAAGAAAATCGTAAAGTTACCATATGTCACAGATATGACAGCATTTAAATTTCTGTAAAAATTTCTAGGATGAACTTAAGGAAAGAAAAGCATTAAAACATAATGAGACACACACATATAACAAAAATATCTTCAAAAACTAAGTAAAATATTTCTCATATGGCTATCATAAATGTGTTAAATATGAACATGGTTTAATACTAATGTCAAATACAACAAAAATTAATAATGTCATGGTTTTTTATCGGATTCAACCCAGAGAAAGTATACAACTCAGTAATTTATTTCAAACAAGCAAACCTTGAAAAGCATTTCCTTAAGCAATCAACAAAGTTTTAACATATTTTCTGATAAACAGATGACTACCTATCTTCCCTATCCAACAAATGCTCAAGCTTATGTTTATCCTTGCTAACAACACTATTAAATTTTGGATTGAATTTTTTGTGTTTTTTTTTTATTTAAAAAGAAGTTTTCTTTTCCATATCTACCACTGCTGTCCCTCTTCTCTCCTCTCTATCCTCCCTAAGCCTCCCATTGCCCAAACCCCCATCCATTCCCCCAAAAGGACAAGGAATACCAAGGTGGGTGAGTTCAGTCTGGCATATTCAATTGAGGTAGACCTAGGTCCTTCATCCCAGTATTAAGGCTGGGTTAGGTGTTCTTCTACAGAAAATGGGTTCCAAGATGTCAGTTCATGCACCAGAAATATACTGATTATACTGCAAGAGACTTCACAAATTGTCCTCACTATTTTACAGTCATCTACCTTTGGAAGATTTAGCTGCTTTCCCTGAGGGTTTCTCAGCTGTCATTTCAGAGTTAGTGAGCTCCAAATAGAAGGGGTCAGCCATCTCTGTTGGTCTCCTCCTCATGATCCTGATCTCTTTGCTCATATATTCTCTCTCCTCTCTCTCTTCAGCTGGACTGGGAGCTCAACCTGGTGCTTGCTTAGCTATGCATCTCTGCTTCTGCCTCTATTTATTGGTGGATGAAGGTTCTATAATGACAATTAGGGTGGACATTTATTTGATTATAGGGGAAGTCCTGTTTAGGCACTCTCTCTACTATTGTTTGGAGTCCTAGCCAGGGACATCTTGTGGTTCTTGGAGGTTTCCTTAGCACCAGGTTTCTTTCTAACCCTACAGTTGCTCCCTCTGTCAAGATATCCATTTCTTTTTTTCTCCCTCTCTGTTGCTCTTCTCAATTCAACCATCTCCTTTTCTCATGATTTGTTACCACCTCCCTTTTTTGCTCCCCTATATGATCCCAATTTACTTAGACCTTCTCTATTTCTCCTTACCAGGGGCATATGTGGATGTCTCTCAAGTTTCTTCTGTTACCTAGCTGTTCCGGGGTTGTGGTGTGTATGTAGCCTGGTTATTCTTTGTTTTATGTTTAAAATTCAAATATAAGAAAGTACATACCATGTCTATCTTTTTTGGATCTCTGTTACTTCACCCAGGATGTTACTTTTCAGATCCACTGGATTGAATTTTTTATACATAGTCTTAGCTAACATTATTATTGAAATGTTAACTGAAAAAAAGTTAGAAATAAAGCACTGTTTTGGGAACGCAATTGGTTTCAGTATTGACAATAATACACAAAATATTACACATAATATGTTATTTACAAATGTAGTAAATAGTTGTTTTACTAGATTTCCAACCCCATGTGTGCCAGAGGTTTGAACTGCTCATGTCTGCTTTTATCCACCAAAATGACACAGATGCTTATATTAATTTTATACTGTTTGGCCTATGTCTCAGGTGCAGTAATAGTTAGCTATTTCATCTTAATTCACCCATTTTCATTAATGTGTTCTGCCATGTTGCCCGTAGCTCGTAGCTCGCATGTAGTCTACATGCTTCTTGGGCAGATGGATGAAATCTGTCTGACTCCACCCTCATTCTTCTCCCTATCCTCTGATTTCTCCACCCACTTCTATGGTACCCAATACAGACCAAAACAGTTCCTTTATTTACAGAATATTCACTACATATAGACGAACATTCCCACCACAAATAGTTACAGATATAATAAAATTAAAGTGCTCCATTGACATTGGCAAAAAAGAGAAAATATCTAAGAAAAACTGTATCCTGGTTTTCACACACAGACCCACACAATCTATATATTTCTTAAATACATATATGTATAAACATATAATTTGTATATGTATAATATATGTGTTGAGGGGGAAATCTCATAAGGCCACAACCCCAGATGAGTAGCTATAGCAGTCAATGATTTCTGACAGAGAAACATTTTTTTTCTTCTTGATTTTGGAGAGAGACCTTAATTTTAAGAGGGCAGCTCTAAAAACATGCAATTAAAGATAAAACTAACTGTACTCATTAGCTTCCATATTTAAATAAATATGAATATTTCACACATATGTTTTGTTATCTATACATATATAAAAAGTAAATATAGAAGAGATTGTTGTTATTAATTCAAAAGTAGGAACTTGGAATGCTATCAAAAGAATTCCATGGTGGGGGGAGATGTACAGCTTATAAAACTATAAATGATGTCCTTAAACTTTTTAAAAAATTAAATGATACTCATTAGCTATAAATTTAATGTTCTTTTAAGTAAATTCACATCTCAAGGAGACAAAATAAGCACTGAAATTACAACATTCTATATTAATGAAAATCACGGTCAGAAAAAGGCTCATCTGGGGTTGAATTTAAATAAAAGAAATTGTCAAAGGCAAATTTAGACAAAAAATTAAGTATTTATATTTGTTATATAAATATTTCTTTATCTATGTGGGATGGAATTTCTAGTTTGCTTATAGTTATGCAATATGTATAATTTTATTTTATTTGGCATGTATTTCAGAAGAAGACACTGCAGATTTTTTTGTTGTTTTGCTTTCTTTTAAAATAAAATGGAATAAAATAAGATTAGATCTCCAGGACAACACGTGAAAAAGAAATTAAGCTACAAGGTTGTAATAACATAATGCTCAGTCTAGAGTGAAGATGAACAATAAGCAAAAATTTTGGGACTCAAGAATGTAATGAAGAATAGAAATAAAGGAACTTATCTTGGAAATTACAGTTAAGTTTATTGATATTTTTGGAAGTTATAAATCCCACCTTTTCTCAAATATATTCAGAATGTATCTACTGAAATTGTCTGAGACAATTTTTATTTAAATTTCTTAATATTACATTTGTGAATTCACATTAGAGTCATAGGTATTTTGATTTTAATTTGATCCTTTTCAATTTTCTTCAATTCTTATTATAAGCCATATTCTTTCATGATATCAGTTTATAATAATTATGAAGTAGCATATTTTGTCATTATACATGTATGTTTGCTGTAATTATATTTGAAACATATTTCATAATTTCATAAAGAACTGTAACTTAAATATGCCTCTCCTTTGTCTTAGTTTACAGAACCATGTTGCAATGTCATGTATTCATATACGTACCCAAAAAAAGCTATGCTCTGTCTTTCCATAAAGCTAATTAAAACAAGATTATAAAAAGCATTTCAAATGTATCTTACTGTGTGACACTTTTTTCAAGTTTCCTTTTATACTTTTTATTTAAATTTTCTCTTTTTTTCACTAATAAGCACAATTGTCATGGGTAGCTCTTGTTTGACATTAGACTTACTTTAGATGTCTGTAGTTGTTTTGCATTTAATGATGATTATCAGACTGTAGAGAAACAGTAATTTTATAAGTTTTCCCCTTGACTGCTTGCCTGTAGTTAAACACATCTCCATACTCTTAAAAGAAATACTGAAACATTAGGTAGATTTTTTTTTATTAGCTTACACTTAAACTTCAATTTCTCTTAGTTCAGATCAAAGAGATTCACAGCAGCACACATAGCAATAAATAAGAGCAAAAACAAACAAACAAAAAGTACTTTTGAAGGATAGATGGACAAAATGAATTTAAGCCTATATATATTATCATAAAAGTATAGAACACTCAATAAGGGATATATAATGTTTTCTAACATGATAGATCTGACAGAAGTAGTTCTAGATGACAAGCAAGGCACTGGATATTTACTAGCTGTAACGGATAACTGATTTTGTAACAATAAAATTCTTAGAATGGGAGAACAATTTTTCAAAAACTATACTCTTAACTCTGTCATATTTATTTAGAAAAGTAAATTTCTCAGAACATGGAAGCACTATAAATTAAAGAACAAATATGTCATATGTAGGTTTGCTTTTTATTTATTGTTCATGGTGTTTATTAATAAGAAGCAAAGAGAACATGCTCATATTAATTTAGAATGTTTCTATAGGTAAAGAATTATAAATTATTAATTCTATATTAACACTTCAAATATGTCTTAAGAAACTATGTTTTATTAGCATATTTTTAATTCCTTAAACTGAGATAAATCAGCTTAAAAATAAATTTGTATAGTATCAGGGATGATTGGCTTACATAAATGGTAGTGATATATCATTTTATGATTCTTGTATTTGTATTATTGTACAAATACCAATATTTGTGTCAGTTTCTATTCCTAAATATTATCAGTCTAGAGTTTGTATCACCTAAATAATGCTAGGCTATAGGTAGAATTTTATATTCTTGAAATGAGCTGATAAAATGGAATATTAATAAAGTTCTTTTTACTCCAATTTGAGCCACCTTAGTACACAAAGGCTAGGGAAGTCAAACAAATTAGAAGAGCTTAATTTTTTCACTTCAGTTCTAATTAATCTGACAGTAAAGTACCAACTTGTATTTGCATAAATGGGAATAAAAAATTAAAAATAAAATTGCTGAACAAAAAATCTACCTCAGTTACTAGAGGCAATGCTGTCTGAGATGAAGTGAAAAGGCATGCTTAGATAAAACAGAAACCTTATCTGGAAAGGAAGTAGGCATGCTGTGATAAAGATAAGTGTTCCTCAAAAGCTTATTGTATTTCCAGGCATTTCACTATTGAAATGTGATGGAACCCCTAGAGATTAATACGATTTGGGAATCTTCCTAGTTGGAAGTCATATTTATGTACTGTGGCACTTACCCCTTTTCTTTCTCCTGTCATTTCACAGTCATGATAGCTAATCATTTTATTCTACCTGCTCCCCACTAAGGAGGATTGCATCACTATAGGATCAAAGCCAATGGGGCCAAATGGCCATGAACTGGAACCATAAGTCTGACTACACAAACTGCATCTGTTAGTACTATTTTTCTCAGTTATGTAGTTATAAAATTAAAATAAAAATTGTGACTACTGTAGATATAAATGTAGATAAACAGAGTAGCTTGATCTAGAAAGTACTAATGAATAACATCTTTCTTGAACAGCTGAATAATACTATTTGAAGACATTATTGAGCCATAAATATTTTCTCATTACGATATTTATAAGACACAAAGGATATGGAATAAAAGTGAATTGTTATTCTAAAAAGTAGCATTAAAGAAGACTATAATATTTTAGTTTTTAAATTTTTGCTTTGTTTGAAGATATATATTTTTTAAAAATATATTCTGATTACATATTTCCTCTCCCTCCTACTCCCAGTTCCACCCAACTTCCCATCTTGTCTGTAACCATACCTTTTCCATTTCTTCTTAAAAATATTCTAAAGAAAAATAATAAAATAAAATAAATATGGTTAATCAAAATCAAACAAATTGAAATATGACAAAATGAGAAAACAAAAAACAGCCAAAGGGTAAGAAACATATATAGATGCAGATGCACACATGCATTTACACACATGTGAATTCCACAAAAGCAAATATAATATAGAAACTATATTATATAATCAATAGATTATAATATATAAACTATATTATAATCAATATAATCAATCAATCTTTAAAGTAGAAAAAGATTAATGCCTTGACTTAACATTATGAGATTATAAAGAAAACAGGAACAAAGATGCTATAAAATTTGTTTTCTATTGGCAATCAACTTCTGAGCATGGAACTTACACTGAAGAGTGATTGGGTTCTCCAGTGAAACACTCTTGGAGAAAACTAAGTTTTCATTTGCAAGTAGGTACCAATTAGATAGCTTCTGGGTTAGGAAAAAGGGTATATGTACACTTCTTTCAACTCTGAGCCTCTACATGGTACAGACTTACGTTGGCTCTGTACCACAGTCTCTACACATATTATATCTAGAAGGCTTAATTTTTTTGGTGACCTCAATACTCTGTGATTGTCTTATATTGTTTCTGCTTCTCCTTCTGCAAAATTTCATGAGGCATTTTTTATTAATTTAAATTTATTTTATTTATTTTATTTGCTCTGCATGGGTGATTTGGTTGCATTTATAATGGCATACCAACTGTTTCTAATACTCTCAGAGACCAGAATAGGGCATTATATCTACTGGAACTCGAGTTTCAGACAGTAGTGAGCCATAATGTGAGTACTAAGAATCAAACTCAAGTCCCTTGAAAGGGAAGCCAGTGTTCTTAACCACTGAGCCATCTATTCAGCCCAAGATTTTATTTTATTTTATATTTGTGTATGAGTGTGTGGGGGATTGGTGCATGCAGATGCTCAACAAGCACAATAAAGGTTGTTAGATTCTCTAGAATTGGAATTACAGGTGATTGTGGTGTCTGTGATATGGATGCTGAGAAACAAACTTCAGTTTTCTGGAGAGAATAGCAAGAATTCATAACTACTGAACAATCTTTTCAACACTTATTTAAATTTTAAGATTATGAATTAGTCAAAGTTATTAATTTTCAAAGCCTTCCAATCTATCCTAAATGAAACAAATCAGTGCCCAGTATAGAAAACTCATAATATTGTAAGAATTGAAACAGGAACCCTTCAAAAAATTGAAAATAGTCTAATGAAATCTAGGTTTTGCTGAGAGCCACAGAAATACAAAATAGGAATGTTGGTGCCACAAGGCTAACCCATCAGTGCCAAGGGCTTTTGATGGAGGAAAGCCAAGATCTCAAAAAGTCTTGTGCAGAGGATTTTTGTGTATAAAGGCAACCCTCTCTATTTGTAATTTCCCTCAAATTTATGGATTTATTTCCTGCTACCCTGGTGAGAATAGTCACACAGATAAAACCTTTATTCCCCCTGCCCAGAACAGACTCACTGTCTGCCTTCCCTATGATTACCCTTGCTAGTAAAAACAGTAATAACTCAGAAACTTCTCTCTCCCATCCAAGGTCTGCCACAGACAGGATAACTCACTGACTTGTCATAAAGTCACCTTTCCTACTGATAAGAGAGTTATGCTAATTAACCCAAGCAAGAATTCTAAGGCCTCCTTGCATCTGGATTCATTAACAAAAGATCCTATCTTGAAAGTTTAGGAATGCAAACTAAGCCTTCACAAATCTCTCCTAGGAAAAGTGCATTAGTAGTTCAAAGAGCCACAGACTGCCTTTTATTGTTTACTCAATCACCTAGCAACCCTGCTCCCTATGGCCCTGTCAGGGAACTGGCCTGGTTGGGGTATATAAGACCTATGCCTTCATTGTTGCATGACCATGCTATGGCCATCATAGTGTGTTATAAAGTTGCTGTACCAGTAAGGAGATATTGAAAAGAAATTGCTTAAAGTTTGATTCCTGGGAAGAGATTGTGGTAGGAAATTCTTCACTGGTGAAGAAACACATCTTGTTGAGACTCTGAGAGGAAACCTATCTGAGGCTGGACCCCAGAAGGTTTTTGTTATGTTTGTGAGGAATAAGGGAATGATACTGGTAAGATTCCAGCAGGTATGGAATTAATTACCACTAAATTTGTGGGAAATTTCATAATTCCTGAATATGATGAGCCATGGGCAGACAGAATAGCTCATGCCTTCAGAAGAGTAAAACTGGGCCTGATCATGTAGAAAAGACCATTAATGACAAGCAGAAAGCAATCAAAGAACATAGTGCCAAGTATAATTTTCCAGGTCATTCAAGTTACTTGGTTTCTCCAATTAAGCTCTAACATAATACCCCAAATGGCTTCCAGTCAAAGCTGAGAACAAGAGTTCACTATGAGTTTTGGTGGGTTTTGATGACAATACCATAGCATTAACCTTAGTATATTTAACTTTTTTAGAAAAAGATAGATTTTAGTAATAATAACACAGTTTCTAAGTGTGTGATTGACACAGTCTGTACATGTGTATTAGTCAGGGTTCTCTAAAGTAACATAATTTATATAATGAATCTTGCTATCTCTCTTCATATCCTCTATATTTATATATATAAAGAATGCATATATATAAATATAAGAATGGATTACAAACTATGGTTCTGAGAGAGAGAGAGATTGATTTTCATATTCTTTATATAGGCTTTCAGCAGGAAGTATATAGTCCAGGATTTGTATTAAACCTGAGTTTTCCACTTAGAATGATTTCAAAAAAAAAAAAAATCCTTCACAGATGTAAGGGTGTCCACTCATTGGATTTTAGTTAATTTCAGATGTAGTTAAGTTGACCACCAAGAGTAACCATCACAATAGTGTTTCAGTTAATTCCTTTTTCCTATGAACAATGAAAATATGAGAAGAAAACATTTAGCTTTACCAGAAAATTACCTTAAGAGCTGCACTGCTTTGACTTTCTTCAGATAAAAGTGAAAATGTTTACATTTGATCACAGAAGAACATAAACAAAGAGGAAGAGTTGCAGAAGAAATCTCTGATGTGAATTACAAAATTCTCAGATGGAAAAATCAAGAAGGCAGAAAAATAACTAAAGAAAAAATAGCATCAAAAAAGTTTCCAGAGTTTACACATTGAATAATCTTCAGACTGAAATGTTTGGAACACTTGCCAAAGTTAACAGAAAAATAACAACTTACAGATATGCTAGGGAACAATATGTTTATTAGAAAAGGCAACAAAGAAACCAGAAATTAAGAACCTATCTGTTCATGTTGTATGCAAAATATTCAAACCATAAAAGAACCTCATTGAGAAAATTCAGGCAAAACATCTCAAGCTCAAAGAAAATAGAAAAATTAAAAGAAATTGAGAATATAAATAAGTGAGCAGCTTACTCTCAAAAATAAATTCAAATGCTCTCTTTAAAGGAAAGAATTAAGTAAATGAAAAATTCCCTTAAAAAACAAGGTTTCAATATGTTGGGAACCATGTGGCCTGGTTCCAGACCAGTATATGAATGCATGTCCAGCTGGTCTCCAGATGAGGTACAGCCCTTGGGGACAGTCTCACTGGCAAGAATGAAGGAACTTTGGGACAGCACCCAATACTTCTGGAGCCCTGTAGTCTGCATACTTTCTTCTTTGTCACAATATTTGTGATTGTCTTAGAGGACTTATTGTCATTTCATCAGTCACGCATGGAACAGATATGATAATTCCCAGATAGCCCATTTTTTTCCCTCAAATATTTCCCCCTAAAATTCTTTGGGAGATGTTGCTTCACAGGTTTCTTGTCTGGAGATATGAGCTCTTACTTCAGGACCAGAGAGCTGTTCTGATTCAGTGCTGACAAAATCAAAGGCAGACTACCTCTATTTCTGTAAGTTGATTTGATTTGTTAAATTTTGAATGATATTGTACTTGAAAATGTGTATCTATGTCAATCATCTTTTAGTTTTGTAAAGACAGGATGTACCAAGCTCAATATTTGGCAAAGACAGCAAAGTAATAAGTGTTGTTTTTGGTTTAAAGAGAATTTGATGTAAAATTTGGGGGAAAACATGTTTGACATATTTGTTTTTGCTGAAGGCTAGTGTTGGAGGATTGGTAAAACTTGTTAGTAGGAAAAATCTTTCAATGTATTAAAAAGGATGGCTGGAGCTATTGGAGTGGGCACTTGTGTGAAACTCATCCAGTGGTCTAAAAATTAATTTCTTCATACCAACACCTCTTCCATGTCTCAGAATCTGAACCCAGGCTGTTGCAGTACAGCAGCAACATTGACCATGCAAAGTGGTGGTATATAGTAAAATCATGTTTCACTATCTTCGACTAAGTGGTACAAGGCAGAAGCGAATATAAACAGACATTCTATGACCACCATAGTTGTTCTTATAAAACCTTCATTCAGGAGCTAATGGAGACAGGTGCAGAGATCCATAGCTAAACACTGGGTCGAGCAACTTACTGGTCTAGCTAAAGGCAAGAAGGAGAGATTTCATAAGCAGAGGAATTGGGATCATGATGGGGAGACACATGGAGTAGGTTGACCCATTCTATTGGGAGCTTGTAAACTCTGAAATGACAGCTAATGAACCTTCATGGAATGATCTGGACACTCTGCATGTGGATGACATTTGAAAGGTGAGGGGAATTTGTGGAGCCTCTTACATTTGGAGTAGAGTTTATTCCTGGTGCATGAACTGGCTTCTTGGAGCCCATTCCCTACAGAGAAACACTTTACTCAGCCTTTATTCTGGAGGAGGGACTTGATTCTTGATGTGGCATATCCTAACTCGACTGAATATGCCATACCAAGGAACACCTTGGAACTCCTTGTCCTTTGGGGGAATAAATAGGGGGTTGGGTGTGGAAGAGAACTGGGAGAAGAGATGGGAGGGGGAACAGTGGTGAGTATAGAAAAATTTTTAAATAAAAAGATCGATACAAAATTTTTTAAAAACAGACATTCAAATAATAGTAATAAAAATAACTATTATTTATACAATGGTTGTGTGACACTATGCTGGGGAAATGAGAAAAAAATCTTTACTCAGCTCACATAAGGAAGGAAGAATACACCAAAGTAAATATACATCCAAATTCCAACTTGGTGTACCAAGAGATTGGGGGGGGGTTACTTACAAGGAGTTACTTAATGTAGCAGAAGTTACTCAAAAAGAACAACATCAAATAAAGCTTATTCCAGCACCTATGATAGCTAAAAGAAAAACCTAAAAATATAGAGCTCACTGCACAGCTTGCTGTGAGCTTGACAGCATTTGAATGTCTCTTTCAATCAGTTTAGATGATTTGTACTACTCCCCAGCAGTATGCTTTTCAGAAGTTCATGCTACTCATGAACACATAGAGAAGACCCTCATATATAGTCATGAAATTCCTGAAGTTGTTGGATTGTTTCCTTAGGTTAACAAGCTTTCAAAAAACCATAAAATTCCTCACTTCTATTCAGAATGCCCAATAAAAATTTAAACTCAGAAGAAATTGATAAACAACAGCAATTCAAAGCCAGTGACATCTTGGGTATTTGAGGGAAAAAAACAAATAAATACAAAATAATTTGACTCGTAAAAATATAATAGCATCACAAACACAAAATTATCATTCTATCATTACACATGCATATGCCCATGGTCCTAAAGTGTCATTAAGCTACCAATAAAGTTTTAAAACAACATCACTATTTATGAAGATCAATGACAATATAACTTCAGCAAGCACAAACCATTTTGAAGGGCTAAAAGGCAGAAGAAAAATGAAGGTGAGAATATTTGATAAAGGAATGACAATCGAGGATTAGACTATTATTTTAATCTCAGAAATAGGAATGAATAGATACCATGGCAGGTGGAACTGTGGGATGAGGCTAGATGTAGCTTCTAAGATTTTGAATTCCTTTAATATTCCTTCACCATATCACTCAGTTAACAATGATTGATCCCCTTCGGCAAATTTGATTTGTTTTGGAACAGACATTTCTTTTTTTCTGAAGAAAGTAAACCACAAAGACTTAGTGCTGGGAATACTAATTCCAGGGAAAATTGTGGTTTCTGATTTATAAACAGGGTTGAAAATGGGTAAAATTAAGTATGTGTCTGCTTTTGGAGAATTTTGGAGAACTCTCTGTCCTTTTGGTGACTATGAATCATAAGCAACATGATATATTTTCACCATGCATGAAAGTAGAAGATTATTTAATTTCCCCAAAGGAACAAAAGTGTCCTAATACTGCTATCTGATAGATCCCCTTAATAAAAGAAAAATGGAATAAAAATAAAATAAAATTGCTGAAAGATAAATTCACAAAAAAATTTCATTGAAGTAGAATATGGAAAAACATGTAAAGAGATTAAAAATTAGAAAATTGATATACCAAGCAAATGATTAATGAAAAAGGATCATTATTTGATGTATTGGGATAATGTTAAAAGATGTATAAGTAAATTATAGAAAAATAAAATATCTAACTCTGCATAATTAATCTCTAAGTTAAAGTGTTTTATCAATACACTAAAAAATGAAAACACATCTCACAGCATGATAAATCATTGGGAGAATAAAAATTATGAAAAAAGAAATAAATTTAAAAACTTCTTAAAAGAATATATAGAGGTTAGTAAAGATTAACAAAATGATGTCACAAAGTGATTATGGAAAAAGTTGAATTACTAGAGTATAGAATTCATGATTTCTGGAATTAAAACACAATAATGCTTGTAAGATAGGACACTGGGACGAATTATCTGGCTTGAAAGGAGCAAGAAAGAATATAGAGTACATATGTAAAAGAAAAATTAGCATATATTAGGACATAAAGTAGAAGGTAAGGTATATATTAAAAATTAAAACAGGAAAGAGAGAAAGCACAGAGAGTCACATAAGTAATTCACAAAATCCTACCAGGAAACTTCTACAGGTGATAAACACCTTAAGCAATGTAGCAGGACACAAGATTAACTCAAAGAAATCAGTAGCCCTCCTATACACTAAACATAGATGAACTAAAAAGGAAATAATGGAAACATCACCTTTTATAATAGCATTTAATACCACAGTGTAACTATAACCAAAGAAGTAATAGATCTATTTCACAAAAACTTTAAATCACTAAAGAATGAAATTGAAGGGGATATCAAAAAATGGAATGATCTCTCATGTTCCTAGATAGATAGGATTAACATAGTGAAAATGGCAATCTTTCCAAAAGCAATCTACAGATTCAATGCAGTTCCCATCAACATCCCAACAAAATCTTTTACAGACCTTGAAAAAACAATACTCAATTTCATTTGGAATCATAAGAAAGCCAGGATTGCCAAACAAAAGAACCTCAGGAGGCATCACCATCTCTGACTTCAAGTTATACTACAGAGCAACAGTAATTAAAACAGCTTGGTACTGGCATAGAAACAGACTTGAGGATCAATGGAAATGAAGACCCAGATATTAATTCACATACCTATGAACACCTGATTTTTGACAAAGAGTCCAAAAATATCCAATGGGAAAAAAAACCAATACCTTCAACAAATAGTGTTGGCATAACTGGATGGTAGTGTGCAGAAAAATGCAAATAGATCCAGACCTATCACCTTGCACAAAAACTCAAATCCAAGTGGATCAAAGACCTCAACATAAACTCAGATACATTGAACTTGATAGAAAAGAAAGTGGGAAATACCCTCCAACACATTGGCACAGGTGACCTCTTTCTAAATATTACGCCAGTAGCACAGACATTAAGGATAACAATCAATAAGTGGGACTTCCTGAAACTGAGAAGCTTCTGTAAGCCAAGGACACAGTCAATAAGTCAAAATGACAGCTTACAGAATGGGATAAGATTTTCACCAACCCTTCAAGTGACAGAGGCTTGATCTCTAAAATATATAGAGAACTCAAAAAAGTAGAGCCCAAAGCCCTAAATAACCTAATTAAAAAATGGGGTTTGTAACTAAAAAAGGAATTCTCAGCAGAAGAATTACAAATGGTTGAAGGCACTTGAAAAAAACGCTCATTATCTTTAGCCATCAGAGAAATACAAATCAAAACAACTTTGAGATACCACCTTAAACCTGTCAGAATGGCTAAAATTAAAAACACAGATGACAGCCTATGCTGGAAAGGTTGTGGAGCAAGGGGAACTTTCTTCCATTTTTGGTGGGAATGTAAGCTTGTTCAACCACTCTGGATTTCAGTACAGGGATTTCTCAAAAAATAAGGAATCAATCTCTCCAAGGATCCAGCAGTACTATGCTTGGGCATATACAGTAAAGATGCACATTCACACGCCAAAGGCATTAGCTCAAATATGTTCATAACAGCATTATTGTAATAGCAAGAACCTGGAAACAACCTAGATGTCCCTCAACTGAAGATTGGATTAACAAACTGTGGTACATCTACACAATGGAGTACTACTCAGCAATAAGAAAAAATGATATACTAAAATTTGCAGGCAAATGGATGGATATTGAAAATATCCTCTTTAGTGAGTTCTCAGAATCCCAGAAAGATAAACAGGGGATGTACTCACTCAATAATGGACTTAAAAAAATATGTCATTGTAGAGAACAGCTCAAGGCTAGAACATAGCTAAATGACACAGTGCTTCATTTTTGCATTAATGTCCTCTGTTAGGGGTGTGGGTGAGGAAGGACTCATTTTCTTTAAGGGGCTGGTCACAAGGAGTTTAATTATGCTCCAGTAAGTAAATGAGCAGCATGAATGAGCTTTTTTTTTGTAAATGGGGAGATCATAAGAGTGGGTATGAAACTGAGAAGACTGATAACTGAGTTTGATGGGTTACATGATTTAAAATCACCAAATAATAAATAAAAATATTATACTGAAAAAAAGAAAAAAAAACAAAAAACAGAGAGAGAGAGAGAGAGAGAGAGAGAGAGAGAGAGAGAGAGAGAGAGAGGACACTTTTTAAAGGGAAAATAGGAGGTTTAAAAAAAATATGATAAACATACCATAGTGTTGTAATAGGTGTCTGGCATGGACTTTTGGGGCCTAGACCAGAAGTTTGATCAACAGTCTAGCAGTCCAGCAGTCCAGCAATCTCACAGACTCACACAGATGCTTATATTATTTTTTTGCTGATTGACCTATGTCTCAGGCATATAACTTGCTAATTCTTTATTCTTAAAATAACCCATGATTTTTACCCTGTTTAGGCATGCAGCTTGATACTTTTTCTTAGAGCAGCATTTCAGCTTCTTTCCTCTGCTTCTGTTGGTGATTCATTCCTGGTGGAGACTCTCTGATATCTCTGTGGCATCTCTTTGCTCTACTCTGAGATATTCCCAGAATTTTATTAGTATGGTAGCCCTGTCCACACTTCCTGTCTGCCTCTGGCCAATCAGCTTCTTATTAAACCAGTAGGAGGGAAAAACAATTACAACATAACATAATCCCACTACACCATTGATTGAAAAACTATAAATGCCAAATATTAGAAATAAGAAAAATATATGTCAGCATATAATAGTGAAAATATATTTAAATTTTAGAAAAGTAGTTTTCACAGGATAGATACCACAGTATCATTGGATAAAACAATGAGAGGATATTTTTAAAGTTATAGAGAATATTTTACCTCATGATAATTATTCAAACTAAAATTTATTAAAAACTTAATATATACTAAAAGTTATATCAAATGTTTTCTGCAAAAAAGTTTAATAAAAGTGATCTAGGATATTTAAAGAGCAATGTAGGTCTTACCACAATGCTTAATATGTATAGGTTTCTATAAGTAGCAAGTAACTAGAAGCTGAGCTATTATATATATATATATATGAATATATACACATATACACACACATATATAAAATATTTATTGATATAAGTCAAGACAAGACTTGCTGATGGATAAATAGTCCTAGGGTCATTCAAACCTATGAGCAAAATAACAAGTACAGTCTAAATGAGGTATGTTTACAGGTTTTTATTTGTCTTTATGTTTCCTTTTTCTATATTTTCTTTAGAAGTTTATACTTTTTGTGGTGTCATTTATTTAGATTTAGCCAGGGAGAATGTCTGTGAAGTTTGCAGATTAGAATTAAATGTCAAATGTCTAGCACACCAAAAAGTTTTTTGGATCAAGATTTCAAAAATCATTAATTATCAAGGGCTTATGTTTCTATTATTAGTTCCTAAGCTGAAAACCACATGTAGAAGGAAAAATGTACCTTTCAAATGACTGATTTCCAAAGAAATAATCATTTAGGAAACAGCCACTACTCAAATTAATGAAATGATAATTTCTAAGCAGAAGAAAAAGGGCTTAATTATCTTATCTGCTTACAATTCATATTCATTCTTTCATGTTACAATTTAGCTTTCTACAGTCTGAAATCAATTAAAATAATCCTAGACCCTTTCATAAGACTTTCTAAGGAACAATAGCTCATTGTATTTCTTCTGAATGGTGAATATCTGAAGAAATCTGATTTATTCAATAAACCTTAATTAACTTGGGATTTATGATTATATTTTTAACCTTGAATATGTAGTAATAATTGATCATGATCTTTTGAATCCATGTCCAGAATTAGGTAAAGAAGAAAGATTTATGTATAAACTCTGTTGTCCACTGTGATAAAAATAATAGTTAAAGTTGAAGAATTCTTTCCATCTTTTTGTTGTTATTTAAGTTTTTAGACTACATTGTATTGGACTTATTATGAAGTATTTTGAGTTTTGTTTATGCAAAGTCTAAGTATAGGGAACAAGTGTGGTTGTTCTGTATTTTTTTGTAGATTCTAAATATATAAAATTGACTTACCTTTAACCTTCCACACTGATGATGCCTGCCAGGAGTCAAAGGGAACTACCTTCTTCTGATTCCAAAATGCAGAGTGTTGAGATTAAAGGCATGGAGCACCATGCCAGTTTTGTTTGTTTAATTTGTGTGTGCAGGGGTGGGATAGAGGCATGTATTAGTGTATGGATATGTTTGTGTGATAGTATAGAGATACACATGGATGTCAAAAGAGGGTGGTAAATGCCCTGCAGCTGGTAGTACATATTGGTGAGGTGCTGAAATTAGTTCCTGTAGACAAGTAGATGTGCTCTTAACAGCTGAAATTTGTTTATTTTTTCTCATTTATATTTTGCTTTTTGAACAAATATTTTTCAAGTAAAATTAAAGCACATTAAAAACTTCTGACTAAAATATATGTGATTTGTAAGTCTATGAAAATTATGTAACTATTTTACTAAAGGAAGGTATAGTTATTTTACAGTTTTGTCAAAATACATAATTTAGGAAGATCACTACATCAGAATAACAGATAGGATAACTGCTAATCTCCCGCTCTCACTCAGCCCCTCCACATACAACTCCCAAGTCTCATCCTCAGCTCTGTAGAAGATTTGCTGTGGATTCTCCTTACTCTCTGCCCTCATTCTGAGAGCAATAAGCAGATCTTAATAGAACACCTGGCTCTTCTCCCCCTTTGGACTAAATCAGCTCCCCAGCCTCATTCCTAAGTATCAGCTCTGAATATCTAGAACCACATTTTAACTAGAATCCCATATAGCCACTCCTATCTGGATTGCAGAAATTTTCCCTACCAGACAATTCACAACAACCACATTCTTGTATAAACAAGAGAGTCAAAAGAAACCAAAAATCAAAATACCCACTCCAAAATAACAAACTAGATATTAGTACTTAGAATTACAGTATTCCCAAGTACAGTTGCCTAGATATCAACTTAAAAAAGACAATCAGTAATAGCCAGAACAATATGTTGACACTAGACCCCAGGAGCCCAATGGGCCATGAATATGGTAACATAACAGAAGTACAATTTAAAGACATCGAATTAACTTTTTGAATATCATAAATATCCTTAAAGGTAATGAATAAATATTAGAAAAGAAATCTATGAAAACATAAGCAGTGAATTAAAATAGTTTAACACCTGAATGTGGAAATAGAATCAAGAAAGAAACTGAGACAAATCTTAGAAATATACATTCTTTTTATTACCTCATAAAACTTTCTCCAAAACTAACTGCATACTCAAACACAAAGCCAGTCTCAAGAAATAACAAGAAAATTAAAAACAAATAAAAAACTGGCCAATATACTTAAACTTATTGGGCACAAGGAAAGTAGCTTTGAGAGGCAAGTTCATAGTGTGAAATGCCTACACAAAAATTAGAAGTATCTCATACTAGCAATTAACCAGCACACTTGAATCCCCTCAAACAAAAAAATAATATATTCTAAAAAGTAAAATGCCAAAAATAAGAAATTAGTTAATTTGAAACAAAGAACTTATGAAACAAAGAGTTAGTTGTTAGAGAAAAATCAATAACTCTCACAAATACCTATTTAAACTAAATAAAAGACTGGAAGAGGAGTTTTAGGTTAAAAGAATCAGAAGTGGAAGAGAGGATATAACAACAAATGTTGAAGAAATCCAGAGAATCATACAGACATAGTTTAGAAACTTGTACTCTACCAAATTAAAAAACAAAACAAAAATTAATGAAAAATGTTCTCAGTACAAATAACTTACCAAAGTTAAATCATGATCAAATAAGCAATGTAAACAAACCCATTACCCCAAATGAAATGGAAATATCTGGGAGCATTCCAAACAAACAAACAAAACCCCATAGCCAGAGAAGTACTCCTCAAATTATTCCACAGAAAAACAAAAGGATCCTTGTCCAGATCATTTTATAAGGCTAGGGTTACCCTAAATCCAAAATTGTCAGGGACCAAGACCCTGGCTTGAGCCTCTAGGCCTCTAGCTAAAGGCTACCATGGGAACTTACTGAGAAACCAACCACTGAGCCAGCACAACCCTGAGTAAAATAGATGTTCTCCCAAAGTAAAATAGATGTTCTGGTTTGCTTAACAGTAACAAAGAAGTAACTCTAAAGATTAAAATAACAGGAACATTCTGTGGCTAAGTTACTTAGCAGCCCTCTAAGGTGGCTCTAAAGAATAGAATAACAAGAACATTCTACAGTTAGGTTACCTGGCAACCCTCCCCTAAAACAAGACCAGTCACCTTGCCAATGTCCTGCTTCCCCTGGCCAGCTTCCTGCAGATGTTTGATGACTAACACCTCCCCATATTCTGCTTTAGAACTATATAAGCATGTATAGAATCGTAATGAAATCGCAGCTCGATCAGACTCCCATTTGTCCTGCTGCCTTCCTTTGCGTCTCCCTTCCCTTCATTCTCTCTCGTAGGTGGTCTCCTGTGTTGATGCCCCACTGACCGGGGCACTAAATCACATAAACAGCCAAAATAATTTTATAAACTAAATATCCAGAGGCCTAAATTTCAAAGTATATGAAGAACTCCATGAAACTAGATATCATAAAACAATCCACTCTTTAAATGTAGTACACAGCAAAACAGAATTCTTAATAGAGAAAAGTCTAATGGTTGAAAAACACTTAAAGAACTATATAATTCACTTATTCATCATAGAAAAAAATCAAAACTATTTTGAGGTTTGATCTTATATTCTTCATAATGGCTAAGCATAATAAAATAAGTGAGAGTTCATGCTTGAGAGCATATGGAATAAGGGGACCACAAATCCATTGATGGTGAGAGTGCAAACTCATACAACCACTATGGGAATCAGTATGGTAGTTTCTCAATAAGATGGGAATAATTTATCTGATGACTTAGCCATACTACTATTGGGCATATACACAAAAGATACATCATTCTGTCACAACATATGTTATCCAACATATGCTTATTTCTACACAATTAATAAGAGTAAGAAATAATTGGACAGTACCTACAATTGGTAAAGAAAATGTGGTACATTTATACAATGGGGTGTTATTCAGTTGTTATATAATATAAAATCATGAAATTTGCAAGTAAATGGATACAACTAAAAATATGTCATCTAACATCATGTATCCTACACCCTGAAACATGATATATTATCACTTGTATGTGTATATTAGCTGTGAATGACAGCTAAGCTACAATTCCAGAACCACAGAGGTTTAGTATAGAGTAGCTATTTAGGCTGGCTAGAAAGATTATATTGGAAAAGATAAATAGAATGGGAAGATTAAGTGGTTGTAGAGTGAATATTGGAGCAAGGGATGAAACATGGGTAAAGACATCTAAAATTAAGGGCAATTTAAGTGGAAGTATAGAAATATAATACAGTAGAAACTTCCTAAAACAAGTATATATCAAAGAGATCTAAATGAAATTGCCAAATGGAAGAGCTAGAGGCTCAACTGGACATCTCTTGTAACAAAATGAAGTATCCAGCACTGGGATTGATTTGCATTTAATTTAGTTGTTAGCCTCAGGAGTCCTGTGATTTTACAATGTCGTGGTCAAGGCATCCACAATCTGACAGCAAGGCGCCACCCATTACTAAAGACAACAGCTACACAGCTTACTTTTTACATTTTTTTCTCTTATATTTTTTAATTATGAAAAAGTCTCATTTTTTATCCATGTATCCCCATGTTAAAACTTCCTTCCCCTTCATGCCCCATCCATTCACTCTCTCTTCGCCCCATCTCCTTAACTTCTCCCCAGCAAGGGCAGGAGGTCCCAAGGTCCCAAGGTGGCTTAGTTCAGCATCCACTCCAGGCAGATCCACTTTCATCATCCCAACATCAAGACTCGCTCAGGGGTTCTTCTGGAGACAAATAGACTCCAAGGTGCCAGTCCAAGGTGCTTCAGATTCCAAGCTGTTCAGAGGTTGTGGTTTGCAGCTTGGGAATGCTTCCCTTTTTTGTTTAAAGTCCACTAATGAGTGAGTACATCCCCTGATTATCTTTCTGAGTTTGTGATACCTAGCTCAGGAGGATATTCTCCAAATTCATCCATTTGTATGCAAAATTTAGGTTATCATTTTTTCTTGTTGCTGAGTAGTGCTCCATTGTGTAGATGTATCACAGTTGTTAATCCATTCTTCAGTTGTGGGTCATCTAGGTTGTTTCCAGGTTCTTGCTATTACAAATAATGCTGCTATGAACATAGCTGAGCTAATGTTTTGGTGTGTGATTGTGCATCATTAGGGTATATGCCTAATATTGATATTGATGGATCCTTGGGAAGATTGATTCCCACTTTTCTGAGAAACTGCCATACTGCATTTCAGAGTGGATGAATAAGCTTATACTTCTGACAACAATGGGGGAGTGTTCTTGCTTTGCAAACTGCCCAGCATAGGCTGTCATCTGTGTCTTCAAATTTATCCATTCTGACAAGTATAAGGTAGTATGTGAAAGTTGTTTTGATTTGCATTTCTCTGATAGCAAAAGATTTTGAGCACTTTTTCAAGTGTCTTTCAGCCTTTGTAATTCTTCTGCTGAGAATTCACTTTATAGTTCTGAATCCTATTTTTTTGATTGGGTTATTCAAGGTTATGGGCTCTAGTTTCTTGAGTTCTCTATGTATTTTAGAGATCAGTCCTCAGTCATTTGTAGGGTTGGTGAAAATCTTATCCCATTTTGTAAGCTGTCATTGGTCTTATTGAGTGTGTCCTTGGCCTTACAGAAGCTTCTCAGTTTCAAGAGGTCCCACTTATTGATTGTTGTTCTCATTGTCTGTGCTACTGGTGTATATATTTGGAAAGTGGTCACCTGTGCCAGTGCATTGGAGGGTATTTCCCACTTTCTTTTCTATCAAGTTCAGAGTGGCTGGGTTTATGTTGAGGTCTTTGATCCACTTGGATTTGAGTTTTGTGCAAGGTTATATGTTTAGATATATTTGAATTTTTCTACACACTACCATCCAGCTATGCCAACACCATTTGTTAAAGATACTATATTTTATCCATTGAATATTTTGAATCTCTTTGTCAAAAATCAGGTATTCGCACATGTGTAGATAAATGTCAGGGACTTAAATTTGATTCCATTGATCCACAAATCTTTTTTTTTTATTTTAGTACCAAGCTGTTTTAATTACTATTGCTCTATATTATAACTTGAAGTCAAGGATGGTTCTTTTCTTGAGCAAAATTGTTTTGGCAATCCTAGCTTTCCTGTTATTCCAAATGAAACATAGTATTGTTCTTTCAAGGTCTATAAAAAAAAGTGGTGTGATTTGGGTGGGAATTGCATTGGATCTGTAGATTGCTTTTTGTAGAATTGCCACTTTTACTATGTTGATCATACCTATCCAGGACCATGGGAGATCTTTCCATTTTCTGATATACTCTTCAATTTCTTTCTTCAATGATTTAAAATTTTTGTCAAATGGAACTGTTACTTCTTTGGTTATTGTTACTCCAAGTCATTTAATGTTATTTGCAGTTATTTTAAAGGGGAATGCTTCCTTTATTCATTTTTATCCCTTTTGTCTTTAATGTATAGGAGGGCTACTGATTTATTTGAGTTAAACATATATCCTGCAACATTGCTGAAGGTGTTTGTTTATCAGATGTAGAAGCTCCTAGGTAGAATTTTGTGGGTCACTTATGTATAAAATCATGTCATCTGCAAATAGAGATACTTTCACTTCTTCTTTCCAATTTGTATCCTGTTAATCTACTTTCGCTCTCTTTTTGCTTTAGTTAAAACTTTGAGAACTATATTGAATAGATAAGGGGAGAGAGGACATTCTTGTCTAGTTCCTGATTTTAGTGTAATTGCTTTGAGTATTTCTCCAATTAGTTTAATGTTGGCTGTATGTTTCTTAAATTGCCATTATCATATTTAGATAATTTCATTGTGTTCCTGGTCTCTCCAGAATTTTTTTATCATAAAGGATTGTTGGATTTTGTCAAGGACTTTTTCAGTATCTGGGGATATAATCATGTGTTTTTTTTTTTTCCTTCAGTTTGTTTATATGATGGATGAAATTTACAGTTTTTTATATGTTGAACCATTCATGCATTTCTGAATTGAAGCCTACTTGATTGTGGTGGATGATATTTTTATATGTTGTTGTATATGGTTTGCCAGAATTTCATTGAGAATTTTTTCATCTATACTCAGGAGAGAAATTGCTCTGTAATTCTCTTTCTTTCTTGTGTCTTTGAATGCCTTGGGTATTAGGGTAATTTTGGCCTCAAATAAAGAGTTTGGCAATATTCTTTCAGTTTCTACAGTATGAAATAGTTTGAGGAGTATTAGCAGTATATCTTCTTTGAATGTCTGGTAGAATTCTTCACTGACACCAACTGGACCTGGGTTTATTTTATTTGGGAGGCTTTTAATGACAGCTCTAATTTCCTTTAGGGTTATAGGTCTGTTTAGGTATTTAATCTGATCTTGATTTAATTTTGGTAAATGATACCTGTCCATTTTTTTCTAGATTTTCCATTTTTGTTGAGTGTATATTTTCAAACTATGACCTGATAATTCTTTGTATTTCTTGGGGTTCTGTTGTTATGTTCCCCTTTTCATTTCTGATTTTGTTGATTTGGATACTCTCTATCTGCTCTTTGGTTAGTTTGGATAAGCATTTATCTATCTTGTTTGCTTTCTCAAAGAACCAACTGTTTTATTCACTGATTCTTTGCATTGTTCTTTTTGTTTTAATTGTATTGACTTAAGCTCTAAGTTTCATTATTTCCTACCATCTACTCCCTCTAGTTGAGTTTGCTTCTAATTGTTCTAAGGTTTTCAGCTGTGCTGTTCTATAATGTGGGATTTCTCCAGGTTTTTCATATGGGCATCTATTTCAATGAAATTTCCTCTTAAGACTGTGCTGATTTTTTTTCCCCATGTTTGTGTATGTTGTGGGTTCATTTTCATTCTTAATTTCTTCTATGAATCAGAGGTTGTTCCATTGAGTAATATTTAGTTTCTAAGCATTGGTAGGCTTTTTGTGATTTTTGATGTTGCTGAACTCTAACTTTAGGCCATGGTGGTCTAATATGATACAAGGGATTATTTCCACGTTTTTTGTATCTATTAATATTTTCTTTATAAGCAATTACGTGGTCAATTTTAGAGAAAGTTTCATGTGGTGCTGAAAAATATGTATATTTCTCTGTGTTTGGGTGTTAGATTCTGTAAATATCTAATAAATCCATTTGCATCATAACCTCTGTTAGACTCCTTATTTCCCTGTTGAATCTCAAGTGTGAAAGTGGGGTATTGAAGTCTCCCACTATTAGGGTGTGAGAATTGATGTGGGATTTGAGCTTTAGTAGTGTTTCTTTTACATAGGTAGGTGCCCTTATATTAGGGTCATAAATATTCAGGATTGAAATTTCATCTTGACCTATTTTTCCTGAGATGAATAAAGTAATGTTCATCCTGGTCTCTTTTAATTAATTTTAGTTTGAAGTCTATTTTGTTTGTTATTTGGATTACAACACCATCCTGCTTCTTAGGGCCATTTGACTGAAAAATCTTTCCCAACACTTTACTCTGAGCCTGTGTCTGTCTTTGTGTGTGAGGTGTATTTCTTGTATGCAGTAGATGAATGGCTTCTGTTTCTCTATCCATCTTGTTAAAAAGTGTCTTTTAATAGGTAAACTGAGTCCATTGATATTAAGGGTTATTTGTGACTACTGATTATTTCCTGCTATTTTTGGTGGTAGCTCAAATTTCTTTCCTTTCTTTGGGCTTTTTTTCTGTGGTATTATCAATTGTTTGTGGTTTCATGACTATATCTGGGATCCATACTTTGGACTTTTCTCTCTAATACTTTCTGAAGTGCCCCATTTTTGGATAGGTATTGTTTAAGTCTGACTTTTTCATAGAATATCTTGTTTACTTCATCTATGGTGGTTTTGCTGGGTATAGTAGTCTTGGTCAGCAGCCATGCTCTTTTAGTTCTATATACTTTCTAACAAGGACCTTCTTGCTTTCATTGTTTCCATTGAATAGTTAGGTGTTATTCTGATGGGTCTGTCTTTACAGGTAAGTTGGCCCTTTTTACTGCAGCTCATAATATTTTTTCTTTGTTCTGTATGTTTTGTGGCTTGATTATTATGTAGTGAGTGGACTTTTTTTGAGAGTCAAATCTATTAGGTGTCCTGTAAGCTTCTTGTATCTTTATAGGCATTTTATTCTTTGAGTTGGGAAAGTTTTCTTCTGTGATTTTATTGAATGTATTGTCTGTGCCTTTGAGCTAGTATTCTTCTCCTTCTTCTATTTCTATTATTCTCAGGTTTGGCCTTTTCATGATGTCCCAAATTTTCTGAATCTTTTTGTATTATGGCTTTTTTGGATTTCGTGTTTTCTTTGACCGATATATCCATTTCTGCTATTTTGTCTTCCACTCCAGAGATTCTCTCTTTCATCTCATGAATTCTGTTTGTTATGCTTGTATCTGTATTTCTAGCTCTTTTCTTCAGATTTTCTATTTTCATCTATGACTCTATTTGTGGCTTTTTTTAATTGCTTCTATTTCAATTTTTAGTTCCTGGAATGTTTCTTTTATTTTTTGTTTTTTTATTTTCTTTCAAGGATTTCTTCATATCTTCCAATTTTTGTTTCTATTTTCTTCTCTTTCTTCAAGTGAATTTCTTATATCCTCTTTTAAGTCTTCTATAATCTTCATAAAGTTATTTTTGCTATTGTTTCCTCTTCAGTGCTTTTTTTGAGTCTTGGTGTTTTAGAACCATCAGTTTCTTCTGGAGTTGCCTTGTTGTTCTTTATATTGTTATATGTATTCTTGCACAGGCCTCTGCCCATTGTTCAGTGGTTCACATTTATTCAGCTCCTAGTTAGTTGTGACTAGGGGGCTTGTGTATTTACCCTTTGCTCTGTGCAAGTGTTCTATTTGATCTTTGACTCTGCTCCGGACATCGGTTTGTGCTTTGTCCATACCTGATTGTCTATCATGAAGCACATCACCCTGGAGGTGCTCGGCTCTTGGAGGTCCCTGGCTCTTGGAGGTCCCTTCCTTTAGGAGTCCCTGATGAAGGCCCCTCCCACCTAATGTCTAGGGCCTGTCTGCTAGCAAGTCTGAGATCAAAACCTTGGGTGTGACACAAGCCCTGGAGAAGGATTCTCTGGATATAAGTCCCAGGAGCTGAAATCCGCTCACCTCTGACTCTTCTCTGGACCAGGCAGGGCCCAGCTGTGGGTGTTTTTTTCTGTTAGAGTTTGCCGGGGGAAGTCTCTCACAGCTAAAGCCTAAGCCTTATCTGTTAACAAGAGTCTGATATCAGAACATTGAGTGTAACCCTTGTCCCAGAGAGGGATTATCTGGAAGGGCAGCTCAAGTGCTGGACTCTGATCACCTCTGATTCCACTCTGGTCACAGGTCTGAGTTTCTACACAACTTATTTAAGATGTATTATTTAAGCTGATGCTGACCTAGCATTCAACACATCACTCTAGTGTCTTTGGTACCAGAAGTTACTCTGTAAGGTACCAAAACAAAAATGGAACCATCAACCCACCCTCAAAGCTTTTGATCACAATGTGTACTAACAGAAAGAAATGCTTGTAGGGGTAACCAAATAATCGGATTTGATTTATGGCCTTTATCAGAGAAGTTTCCTCATGCAGAAGATGGGAACCCTTACAGAGATATACAGCAAAAATTATCCAGAGAGTAGGAGACCTTGGACCACTCATCCTTACATGAGATTTCTTCATTGAATCACTTCACTGAGGACATTCTCTTCCTCAGAAGATATGATGCAAAGAGTGTAAGAGTCAGCAGAAGGGATGGAGTACAAGAAAATAAATTCCCCTAAACTAAGATTATCAAAGCTCATCTAAACTCACAGAGACTGAGATCACATGCACAGTCCTTGCATGGGTCTACACCAGGCTATTTAAGCATACACTATGGCTTCCAGTTTAGTGTTTTTATTTTTAGTTTATTCCTGAGCATGCAATAAAAGTCTCTTTCTGTGTTTAATATCTATAGCAGTTTCTTGTGATTTTTCTTGGGCTCTTTGTTTATTTTGCCCAATTATGATGTGTTTGTCTTTTATTTATCTCATTAAATTTTATTTTATTTAAAACAAAAATAATCACAAAAAAACAAAATATGTAATTGAACAGAAAATGTTACACCAGAAACATAACTTTGTTAACTTTACATTGTATCTAAATTGATCTTACTAAATAAAATTATCCAAAAATAGTTTATGCACTCATGAATACTAGACAAGTTGTTTAACTGCATTGAAATTCTAAACATTTCCTTTTGAGACAGATGACATGAAGACAATATGGCCCACTGTATTACCTAAACAAGACTCCCAGAGAATGAAGGACAAGCATGTGACTTGCATGGATCTGTACAAGGCTGTCTTCTTTTGGAGGCTTTCTCTCTTCTTAAAAGGAATTGGAGGGGATATGGATCTGAAGAATCAAGAAGGTGGGAGGAAATGGGATGAATGGAGAGAGGAAAAACTATGGTCAGGAAGTATTGTATGAGTAAAGAAACTTTCAATAAAAAATAAATTATAATAAAAAATTATAAAGAAAAATACAAAAATTACTCCTGAAATATCGATCTATGTTTTTCTTTTCTTCTATGGAAAATATATTTTTATATAATATACCTTGATTATCACTTTTTCCCCTTCTACTTTTTCCATTTTTCCCCATTCCTCCTCCCACAGATAAACTCCCTTTCAGTCTCTCCTTAATAAACAAAAAGGTATGTAAGGGATAAAAACAAAAACAAACAAAAATAATCCAGATTTTGACAAAAACAAAAGTCAGAAGAAAAACAGAAAAAAAGTAAAAAACACATATAGACACATCTGTATGTACCTGACACCATTTTTTTTTAAAAAGTCATAATGTGCACACAAACAACATATATTGTAGGGAAAACAAGAAAGAAAAAATGATCTGGCTTAAACTTATGAGACAGTTAACCTCCAAAGATGACATTTATTTGGTCTTCTTTTGGCCATTTATTGATGAGTGTGCAGCCTATCCTTAAGAGTAGTTCACAAATAGTAATCAATTGGAGATCATCCCTTTTGAGTTAAGGATGGACACATGTGACCTTTTTTCAGTACTAAGTCCCCATATGGTACAGATACATGCAGGCCCTGCCACAGTATTTGTGAGTTCGTACATGTGTAGGACCTTCTGTGTTTAGAAGGCTTTGTTTCCTTTGCTTACTCCTTTCCTTCTGCTTTCTATTCTTTCTGCATCCTCTTCTGCAGAGGTCTCCAATCCACAAACGGAGGAATCTGATGACACTATCCCATTAAGAATGAGTGTCATAACATTACTCACTCTTTCTATTTTCTATCTTGTGGATATCTGTATTTGTCCCTATCTGCTGGAGGAAGTTTCTCTTATGATGGCTGAGCAAGACACTGATTTATGAGTATAGCAGAATTTTTTATGAGTAATTTTATTTTCATAAATCTTAGCAGATGATTGGTAGTATTTGGTTCTCCAATAGGCTCTCCCATAGGGCTATCAAGTTTCAGGTTCTTGGCTACACAAACAGTACTTGTATGGGCTCCATAAATGGTATAGATTTTAAGTCAAATCAGATATTAATTGATTGATTCTACAAATTTTGTGCCACTATTGCATCAGCATATCTTGCAGGCAGGTCACCACTGTAGATTGAAGGGTTGTATCTGGGTTAGGGTTTATCTTTTTTCTTAGGACCTTTTGTGTTTACAAGGCTTTGTTTACATAGTGCTCTCCATCCAATCTGGTTTTTACATTTTTCTGTCTTCCCTTTTGCAGAGCTTCGTAGAATGCAAAGTACCTTACAGAACTATGAACACCAGCCTAGGGTTTGTTAGCTGTAGATATGTATAATTGTGATTTGTCTGAGTTTAAGTGTTATCTTGTGTAGGTGTGATCCTAAGCAATATGGCCTTATCATCAGATTTCAGAGACCAATCAATAGCTTCAGCATTAGCTTTGGTTATTTAAAGGCTTGTATTGGACTCTTTAGTGAACAAGTCTGTTAGATGTAATCCACTCCTAGTACTGGAGGTTTCATTGGTGCTGAGAGATGGCCATTCAGGACTCTGCTTTTCTTTTGATGGTTTTATTTAGATCACCTTCATATATGTGTTTATTTTAGAAAACATACTATATTATGTTTCTTTTTAAAACTCAGCTTACCCACACTGCTGAGATTTTTTTCTATTATAAGTTTGAATTAATTGTTTAGACAAGCAGATACATCTATGTCGCTTTATGTATAGTTAAAGTTCTCCTTTTCATTTTTAGGCTCTGCTCCTCAGGGAATGTTTAGAATTTATAATACAGAAGAAAGTAAAATGAAATGCCTCTTTTTAACCCTTAAAATTGCCTTCAGTTATAGCATTCCTCTCATGTATTTCTTCTCTTACCCAACTTCCCTCCCATTTGCTGTTTGATCCTTTAGTTCTAGTACTCCATCACCATCAGTAACTATCCATTCTATTTTGCTTTCCTAGAGTGATCTATCCCCACTCCTGCCCCTTACCTTCTACCTAACCTGTGTGGTTATATAGATTATAGCTTGCAATGACTTAATAGCTAGCATTTACATATAGAAGGATGCATATGATTTTTGCATTTTGACTTCTGGCTATGTTGTGGAATGTTTGCTTACAATGTAAATATGTGCTTCTGCCTAAGGTGCTTTATGATTGGTGTAATAAAGAGCTAAATGGTCAATAGCTATGCAGTAAAAAATAGGCAGAACTTTTCAGGGGAGAGAGAGAGAAACTGAGAGGAGTTATCAAAGCATATGATTTCACCAGTATGCACAGAGCAAGTCAGAAGTACAGTACTAAGAAAAGGTAACTAAGCTATGTGGTGGAATGGAGATTATTAGAATTAGGTTAATTTGAGTTATAAGAGCTAGTTGGGGACAAGCCTAAAGTAAGGCCATGATTTAAATAATTAATAAGTCTCTGGTTATTGAGCCATTATGGAAATCAGTATGGCAGCTCCCTAGGACCTGGCTGAATGAGTTTGTATTCTTACTAGGAATGAATGAGTGTCCCTCTTAGTCCCCATTTTTGTCAGCATGAGCTATCGCTTCTTTTACTGCTCTTAGGCATTCTGAGAGGTGTAAGGTTAAATCTCAAAATAGTTTGTTTTCATTTCCCTGATGACTAAAGATTCCAAACATTTCCTTAAATGCTTCTCAGACATTTGAATCTTATTTTGAGAATTTTCTCTTGAGATCTGTACCCTTTTCTAATGGATTGAAATTTATTATTTATTTATTTATTTATTTATTTATTTATTTATTTATTTCGGATCCCCCTGCACCTATAGAAACACCTGACTCACTCTTGAGGGAGGGGGGACAAAACTGCATTTGCCAGGAGTGGAGACTGAACTAAGCAATATTGGGTCAGTAGGATCATAGGACTGTCTATTGCCTGCCCAGGGAGGAGATGGGGAGTTGTGGAGAAGAAAAAATGACCTGATGTGGCAGGAGGGGGAAGGGACCTTGAATAAGGATATACAGGGATGGAAAAACAAAATTCAGAGGGAAAGCTGAACACAAAGTAAATATATGTGTAACAATCTTATTTGCATTATCACCCTTGGTAAGTCATGCTTATGATTTTTATCTTCTTTATAGTTATTGTTAACTTATCAGCATTTTAAATTCATTTTACTGTTTTTCTTGATAAATACAAAATAAATAAAGAAGGAAAAAAAGGAAATTTATTTATTTTTAACTTTGCGCAGTTTGAAAAATAAAAGAAGTTTAATTGGTCTTTTGTGGTTCTAATGCTAATTTTGACATGCTTATACCTGGAAAAATGTCTGTTTTTAGAAGATACTATGCTAGGATTAACTAAATCTGTAATGTAAAGTTATATTTTTCAAGGTTGGGTTCCTTGGCCACCCAGATCTTGGTAAATAGGTTTGGAATTTAGAGCTTACATTCAGAAATTATGTAATTTTTGATCATGACCTGTGGATTATGACACCTTGCAAAACCTTTATCACTAAATATGCTTAAATTATAACTGATAAAAGTAGCAAAATTTCAGTTATGAAGTAGCAACAAAAATAATTTTATGGTTCAGGTTCACTGTCACATGAGGACCTGTATTAATGGGTCACAGTATTAGGAAGGTTGAAAACCAGTGACTTAATATTAAAAATTGCTCCTAAAATCAGCATCTGTTAAACACCATAGGATGAACTGGGTGTTCAGGATGACAAGTCAAACTGAAAGAAATGCAAGTGAAGTTGTTATTCTTTTGCTATTTGGCAAAACTCATTTTACAAATTTCTACTGTATACTTTAAGCACTTGACAATGTGTCAGAAGATACATTGCCCTGCAAGAAATTAGTTTGATACTTACCTTTGATTTTTGCTTTAATAAAAATATAAACATTGAATTATATGGAATATATTATGTTTCTGAATTGTAACTTTCAGTGTTAGGTCAAAATGATGTTTCTGATCTACTTTTTTTGAAGATGTAGTTTTCATTTATTCAATATGGGACAGGTAAATGTTGGGCTGGGCTAAAGTATACTTTGCTGATCATATGTTTTGGGATGGGAAAGAAGAAATCTTTAAGAATTTACAAAAGACTAGGTATGGTTGTGCAAAAATCATGATATTACTGCTTCACATCACAGTGTCTGAATTACATGCATATACCAACAAGCCCTGCTTTCTACCTAAACTGTATTAATAGTGCTCTAATAATTTCAGATCCAGATCTGAACTTCTTAGCAAGGCAATTTATTGATTTCTCATGCTTCACTTCATATAACTTTCCAATTTATTTCAGTTCAACCTCCAATTATACTGAAATTCTTGTGCCATTCCTAGCATTTCATTCAGTCTCAATCCTACCTCTCCCTTTTGTTTAGTTTCACTATCCAAATCCAAATATATTCATCTTTAAATAAATTTTTCCCTATGACTTTGTCTTTGGGCCTTTCTAATTTAAAATATCTATTTTCTTTTTCCAAACACTTGAATTTGAAATTGGGCAAATACGTCACTTGAAATTTTGGATCTAGAGAAATTGAAAGGCTATCTGGATTTAAATAGGAAAGCATAAATACAAAGTTGTGAAAATGGGAGGTCAGAAACTGAACTTGGTAAGGCCAGAGGAAAGAAAACAAAGCTACCAAAGCAAGTTTAATTCACTGACAGACAGATGCTATATGAAAAAGCTTTTGGAAGAATTATATCTAGAGAAAACTAATACCTAACATTAGTAAAAAGTCTTAATCAGAGTAAATCTTGTAACAGTCTTAATAGACTAAAGACTAGCTCCTGATTGTCTCCTGCATTGCATCACTGACTCTGAGACTATGTGGTCAAGTGGGACTTTAAATTGATTCATTATTATCACTCTCACATCTTTTTTACCAACAAAGCCTAATAAGCATCTTACCTGATTTATAAAAATGCAGTGTGTGTGTGTGTGTGTGTGTGTGTGTGTGTGTGTGTGTGAACATTCAATGCACAAGGATTGTGTGTGGAGACCAAAGAACCACTTATTGTAGTCCGTTTTTTATTCCACCCATGTTTGTTCCAGGGATAAAACTCAGGTTAAAGCATCTTTACCTGTTGCACCATCTCACAAACCAGACTGAATATATCTTAGATGAAATATCTTATCACATATTAAAGTTAAGTTGAGGAAATGAGGCAGAAATAAAAACATATCTAGAAAGAAGTAGTGCCAACCTTCCTCTAAAGGCAAGCACAAATTGATGCTACCTGCATAGCTGTTATAACAAAAATTTGACTACACATAATAATGTATCTTATTATTTGAAATGTCCATCTGCATAAGAGTTAGGAAGTTAGTGAAAATTGTACCAATTCTAAAGTGTTATATTATTATATAACTGAATATTTCTGAATATATAACTGAAGTGATTCTTATTAGTGTTATAATGAATATTATGATGTTTCATGTATTTATATATACATATATATATACCTGTGAAATGGTCATCTAAAATATTTTTTAATTCAGAAATTAAATATTTTATTAATATAATTATAACATTAATACTTAATTTTTAATTTATAAATATATTAATATATGATAATTCAGACTATTATACCATAATTTATTCAATAAATCCCTGAAAATTATTATCTTAGCACTTGCTTTGAAAGATTGCTTTTGTACTCTCTCTTTCAGGAAAGTATCTTGAGAACAGAAAATTCTAGACATATATGCTTACGTGATTTTACCAGATCCTCAGCACTAAACACAGAGCCAATTAAATGAATAAATATTTAAATAAATGTTACAAACACACCAGCGTGGTTCATTAACTGTATAAGCTAACATTTGAAGATAGTAAAAAAAACCTATTTGCTTCTCATTTCATACTTTTTCCAAGAAAAGTATTAACAGCTAAAATTAGAGTATCCAGAACTGGAGGAGGAGATAAAGGATCCAGGAAATGCTCTTGAATGGCTGGCTCTGATATATTTATATTTGCTTTTCAATAAGATGGCTTTTAATAGTCTAGTGGTTTCCTATGGGCTATTGATTCTACATCTTCTCTTCTGAATTTTGCCTATTTTGTTTTGTCAGAGTTTCATTTGTAAAGCTGAGAATCATGTATCCTTTTGACTTTCTTTTCCACTATGATCTGAATTTAATTGTGTGGTGACTCACGAATGTTAAGACCTGCAGGAAGTTTCCATTAATCACAAAGCACAGAGTGCCTCCTAGGGTCTCAAAATGATTGCTATAGTAAAAATAACCTGTTTGTTTGAGTAAAAACAGTGTTTCATTTTTTATTCTTATGAGACATATTATGATCAAGGAATAATTGTGAATGTCACAATGTCAAGCACAGTAATAAATGATACATAGAATTTAAAAATAGTATTAGCCTTCTAACATTGAAGGAACTAATAGAAAAGCATAAATAGCAAACCTGCCTATGTAATATCAAATAAGTCCATCTGAACTCAGGCCTTTTCTTTCCATCCTCATTAGGAAACATTCCTTTAGCCTCCCTTAACAAGCAATGACCTCAAATCTTTTGTTTTCTAACCATTTAATATTTTAAATCAGCTACCTTTGCAAGGTCAGGTAATTTGTAAAATGTTAATATAAAAGAAGATGCATTGAAAATGATTATTTTCTTTTTAAGAAATAGTCTTGTGTAACTCAAGCTGTCCTTGGACTTTCTATGTTGCAGAGCTTAGCCTCAAATTTCTGTTCTCCCTGACTGAATATTACTCTACTTACACACACACACACACACACACACACACACACACACACACACACACACACACACACTTACATACTTTCAAAACTAAAAATAAAACTTTACAATATTTCATTCTCTGAAAATCTTTATTCTTCAAATTATTTCGCTAGAGTTCAATACCAGTAGGAATACTCTTCTACTTCACATTGGACTTCCATTTTTAAGATTTACTTTTGAAGATTATCACATAACCATATCACTCCATTAGCATTTAGGATTGTTTGCCACCTAGGTCAATGGTTTCTTGGTATTGTACCCCTTTTATATTGCATTATATCTTAACAATAGACTTAGAAGTCATAAAGACCAGAAGGCAATGATATTAAAGTAATGATTGAGGGAAGATATATGTCAGTAAAGATTCCTATAACTGACAGAGGTGTAAAAAGTAATAAAATATGAAGTTTGAAAATTTCAAAACAAGCACAAAATGAGAACTCAACATTAATTTAGCTGCTTTTCAGTAAACACAAAAGGCAGTTTTCCAGGTTGAATGAAAAAAAGATAAACAGTAGCTTGAACCCACACAAAGAAATAAAAAAGAGATAGAATGTCATATTGAAGGAATGCATTTTTCTTTGCAATCATTCTCCTTAGAATTTAAAATGATTATTGTTTAAAATATTAAATTGTGCTGTGGGTTTATAATCTATAAAATTATAAATATAATAAGTAAAATAAAAGACAGTAATGTTATTGCATAAAAGCAATAGCACGAAGGAGAAAGATGGCTCAGAACAATATCAAAGCAAAATTTCCATGGATTATTGCAACTAAATGAGTATTAATCACAATAAAATTGTTTTAAATTATAGTTATGATATTAATCTTTTAGGAAACCATGAAGAAAACAACTCAAAACATTAATTTACTCCTAAGGCTAGACCATAACCATCTGGAGTATAAAACACATTATCGACTATAATTGAAAGGAAAAAGATAATTATTTCTTTATATGTAATTTCTCACTCTGTAAAAATTATAGCTTTTAACTCTGTAGAGGAATTAGTATGTTTTTTCACAAAAGAAAAATATTGAGCTAGAAAAATCATTAATTTAGTCAAATGACATTTACAAATGTCAATTTGTGGCATAATTACAAAAACTGTGAATTTATTTCATTTCATGAATTTTTTCTGATGTGTAAAGTATAGCCAATTTTTTCCTATTTCTGTAAGTACTCTAAAGTTGTCATATTTGATAATGACAATTTTCAAATGAATTTTTTTATTCTCCTTCCTCTTTTCCACTGTTCTTCTTTTCTCCTTCTTTCTTCCAACAATCAATATATTTTGCTTTTATGTCATATGTGTCCTTTTGCTTCACTTCCTTCATCACTACCTTTTATGGTCTTTCCTATCTAGTTTGGTTGCCTATTCTCACTTTCATACCCACTTATATACAAATATACATACATTGAAGGCAGAATTCTTATATAATAAACAATGTGCAATTTTTATAGTTTTAGGTCTAGAATTATCCTTTAATACAATTCTTTATAGATTTTTTTTACATTTTCTTGATTTTACAATTTTATTGTTTTCTTTATACCCACATTATGCTAAAAACTCCCCAATTATTGATCTTCACTAGCATTTATAAAAGCTTCAAAATATTTTTATATGGAATGAGTTCAGTAAGATTTATACTCACATATGTGATATAATGGTAAGGGTCATATGCATGTAAACTTATTTTAACTGAAGAAATAAAGAAAGTGGACCTTGTAGAAAATATACACACTGATTCTAGCTATGTAAATGTACAATTTTAAAAAAAAGTAGTTGTGATTTTTGAAGTAAAAAATATATATGCAGGACAATCTATGTCCATACAGTGTTCCAAGAAATTAGGAAAATTTGATTGGCATAGAAGGAGGGGGAAGGAAGTTTAAATAAGGAAAACATGGATAAAAAAAGAGACTTTATTCAAAAATAGATTTAAAAAATCAAAAATAAGAAGAAGTAAGAGTCACTGGTAACATATTTCTTGAATGAAGTATGTACATTTTTATAATACTGTCACATTCTACTTTTTAAAAATAGCAGAAGTGAAACTGTCTTCAGTCAGTTGCCTTGTTCACTCAGTAGTGGATATTCTGGATGACAGGTGATTTAGCTCTGATCAAAAAACTAGAATATGTTTATAAATTCAGATGAATTGAGAAGAATCTATGGAAATAAAAACCAGACCAGGTGGTGCAGGCCTTTAATTCTAGCTAATCAGACATGAAAAGGATTCAACATGGTGGTGATTTCAAAGATTTCCTGGGCCACAAATTACCACGTTGGACAACAACATAGCAAGATTCTATTTTAAAATCTGAAAATTATAAGGAGCTAACATGTAACTCTCTGTTAGAATACTTATCTAACACATTTTAATGTGTTTAAATCATTACCACTAATACAAATTATTTATTTTAAACTACTTTATGTGTAAAATGACAGTTTCCATTTTCTGGAATAGAAATAGAAATTCCCAGGATTATGTCCATTTTCTTGAAGATATTAATATTGACAAGTTTCTATACTAAGTATCCTAATCAAAGATATTTCTCTGAAGGTAAGTGCTGGGAATAGAGTGTTGAAGTTGCTGGGGTGTGTGTGTATGTGTGTGTGTGTGTGTGTGTGTGTGTGTGTGACCACACTCAGCTGTTGGTTTATTTCTTAAACCAACTATTTCTCTGGTGAGGTAGTCATATTTGTTTAAAGATGGTCTTAATTATTTATCAATGCAGCTTTCTTATGGTTGTTTATTTTAAGGCCCATCTTATATTAAACTAACATTAGATTCATATCCCTGCTGACACTTGTATTTTCTTATTCCAGGTCTTTCTTTGTTCTTGTTATATTAAATATTATAAATTATATTAGAGCATAAGTCTTACTTAATTTCAAATTTAAAGGTTAAAATTTTACTTTAAAGTACATTTTGAGGGGAAAGTTGGTGAACCTGTTTAGTTTTTTCATTTATAGGACCCTGATACTGATGAAACTTAATTGACACTTTGTCGACACTAATTGGTGTCCTATAATTTCACCTTCATTCTGAGTCCTAGTAATGCAAACTCTGAAGTGGTTTCTTTTTCACATTTCACTATTCTGTCTCCAACTGCATTAGTTTACAATAATCCTATTTCCTAACAAGAAATAAATAAATAGATTATTTGATCTCATCTTTTAATAAACACTTTACATAAAATAATAACTTACTGTGTTACACAAAGTAGAGTTTTCATAAGGAGAATGTACTCAGTTTGTGACTGAATAAATTTAATTTTAATAAAAAACCAAAATAGTATAGAAGCTGACAAACATGGTGAAATAATAATTTCAAGATACTATTGGTCAACAATAAATATTTTTATTTAAAAAATTTTGTCATATGGAAAGTGAGAGGCTTTGATTAAGTAATTATTTTTGCAAATTACATTTTCTTTTAATGTTAATTTTTACAACTATATTTTAGGAGAAAAATTAAAAAATCAAAGTAATTTAAAGTTATTATTATATCAACAAACTTTGTTCTAAAATATTCTTTTAAAATAGGTTTAGAAAAGGCAAGATTTTTATTATATGGAACTGTAGATTTTATTGACTATTATATGAAAGGAGACTGGACAGAGTTATCTATTGGTGAAATAACACTAATATATACTTAAGAATAGACAGACAACATATTACAACTTCAAAATTAAAGTGATAATAAAGAATGAAACCTTTCAAATAAATCATGTGCTATATTTGAATATATCTTTAAAATATAGGGGCTATGCATAATTTGTTATTAGTATATAAATTTTAATAATTTTTTTTTAGTTAAAAGAGGAAATTTGGGATCAGAAACACCTTGGACTGACTCGTTAGATCCCACTCTGCCTAGAGGAACACCTGACTCAGTTTTGAGGTTGGGGTGAGAAAACTGGATCTGCCAGGAGTGGATGCTGAACTAAGCAATATTGGGACAGTGGGACCATGGGACCACCTGCCGCCTGCCCAGGGAGGAGATGTTGAGTTATGGAGAAGAGAGAATGACCTGATGTGGTGGGAGGGGGAAGGGACCTTGAATAAGGATATACAAGGATAGAAAGTGTGACTTCTTTGTTCATAATAATAAAATAAAAAAAGAAAAGAAAAAAAAAGAGAAAATTTGAAACAGCAAGACCCAGTGAGACCCAGTAGTGTCCAACACAGAGTGAGAGTCAGGTGCTTTCAGACAGCAAGGATCCCAGGTCCAGAGCAGTGTGGGAGGTAAGGAGTTTATAGACATTGGACCTCCTGGGAACCTCAACCCAGAGGCCAGAGCAACAGTCCCCGATTTGACCTCATGGATAGGCCTGCCCTGCACCAGGGCTAAGAGAAGCCTTCACTAGCAATCCTGTGGGTCATGTCACAGACACCCAGACCCTATCTCCAAGGCAGGCTGCATCATCACAGAGGGATGAATATCTCTCTGAACAACATGACTATACAGTGGAAAATGAAAGAACACTGCCAACCTCTTTCTATGAGGCCATAATCACCATGATACCAAAGCCACTCAAAGATACAACTAAGAAAAAGAACTACAGACCAATCTCTTCCATGAACATTGGTGCAAAAATATTCAATAAATTTCTGGCAAATCAATTACAACAACATATTAAAAAAAGTTATCAACGACAATCAAGCAGGCTTTATCTCAGAAATGCAGAGATATGAAAAACTATAAATGTCATCCATCATATAAAGAAACTGAAGGGAAAATAATCACATGATCATCTCTTTAGATGCTGAAAAAGCCTTTGACAAAGTGAACACTCCTTTATGATAAAAGTTCTGGAGAGATAAGGGATACAGGGAAAATTCCTAAGTATAATAAAGGCGATTTACAAGAAGCCAACAATTAACATCAAACAAAATGGACAGAAACTCAAAGCAATCCCACAAAAATCAGGAACTAGACAAAGTTGCCCTCTCTCCCCTTACCTATTCAATATATATCTCAAAATACTAGCCAAAGCACTAAAAGAACAAAAGCATATTAAGGGTATACAAATTAGAAAAGAAGTAAAACTAACTTTATTTGCAGATGATATGATTGTATACATAAGTGACCCACAAAATTCTACCAGGCAACATCTACAGCTGATAAACTACTTCAGAAATGTACCAGGATACAACATTAATTCAAACACTTCAGTAGCCCTCCCATACACTAAAGAAAAATAGGCTGAAAAAGAAATAAGGGAAACATCACCTATTAGGTACAAATAGCATTAAATACCTTGGAGTAACTATAACCAAAGAAGTAACAGATCTGTTCAACAAATCTTTAAGTCACCGAAGAAAAAAAATTAAAGAGGATATCAGAAAATAGAAAGATATCCCATGCTCCTGGATAGATTGGTTCAACATAGTAAAAATGACAATCTTATCAAAAGAAATCTACAGATTCAATGCAATTCTCATCAAAATCCCAACACAATTCTTTACAGACCTTGAAAGAACAATGCTAAATTTCATTTAGAATAACAAGAAAGCCAGGATTGCCAAAACAATTTTGCTCAACTAAAGAACCTCAGGAGGCATCCCCATCCCCAACTTTAAGTTATACAATAGAGCTACAGTATTAAAAGCAGCCTGATACTGGCATAAAAACAGACTTGTGGATCAATGGAACTGAATTGAAGACCCAGATATCCACCCACACACCTATGAATACCTGATTTTTGGCAAAGAATTCAAAAATATTCAATGGAAAAAATTGGCATAACTAGGTGGTAGTGTGTGAAAAAATGCAAATAGATCCAAGCTTATCACCCTGCACAAAACTCAAATCCAAGTTGATGAAAGACCTCAACATAAACCCAGCTACACTGATTTTGATAGAAAAGAGAGTGGGAAATACCTTCTAAGGCATTAGCACAGGTGGCCACTTCCTAAATGTAAGACCAGTAGCACAGACCCTAAGAACAACAATCAATAAATGGGACCTCCTGAAATTGAGAAGTTTCTGTAAGGCAAAGGGCACTGTCATTAAAGCAAAACGACAACCTACACGATGGGAAAAAAATTTTCACCAATCCTACAAGTGACACCAGACTGATATTTAAAATATGTAGATAATTCAAGAAACTAGAGCCCCAAACTCTGAATAACACAATCAAAAATGGGAGTCATATCTAAGAAGATAATTCTCAGGAAAAGAATTACAAATGGCTTAAAGATACCAGAAAAAATGCTTGACATCTTTACCCATTAGAGAAATGCAAATCAAATCAACTTTGAGAATTGTGTACCTTATACTTGTCAGAATGGCTAAGATCAAAAACACAAATGATAGCCTGTGCTGGAGAGGATGCAGAACCAGGGGAACACTCCTCTATTGTTGGTGGGAGTGTAAACTTGTTCAGCCACCCTGAAATGCAGCATGAGAATTTCTCAGAAAACTGGGAATCACTCTCCTCAAAGATCTAGTAATACAACTCTTGGGCATATACCCTAAAGACACACATTCTCACATCAAAATCATTGGGTCAGCTATGTTCATAGCAGCATTACTTGTAATAGCAAGAACCTGGAAACAACCTAGATGTCCCTAAACTGAGGAATGGATTAACAAACTGTGGTACATCTTCACAATGGAGTACTACTCAGCAGTAAGAAAAAATGATATCTTAAAATTTGCAGGCAAATGGATGGATTTGGAGAATACCCTTCTGAGTGAAGTTTCATAAACCCAGAAAGATAAGCAGGTGATAGACTCACTATTAGTGGACTTTAAGCAAAAGCATTCTTTTTTCATTGAAAGATGATGGGCGAATAAAGTGATTTAAGACACACACACACACACACACACACACACACACACACACACAAAAAAAAAAAAAAAAACCTTCTGGTTTGACTGTGGAAGTGTTGCTTAGCAGAAATTTGTGGTGGCCATAGTGTATCCTTGGGAATTAGCTGTGAGCTATTTGCTTTTCTTTATCTGTAGCTGAGCCTAACCTGGCATGAGGAGCTTTAGATTTTATTTTTGATGTTTTATGTATTTTTGAGAAAAGAGTTTTATTACTGTTTGGGTTTTTTTTAACCTATTCTGAACATTTTGCTTTTTTCTATAAAGTTTCATATTGATTTTCAAAATAAAAAATAAAAAAATTAACATTCTAAAAAAGAGATGAATTTATAGCTATTTCACTGAACTCTGTAGGGTTCTGGAACAAAAGAACTTATTGAATTTAATATATTTCTCATAAAAGTGTCTCAGAATTATTCATTTCATGCGTGACACAACTTTACATGGGATCTGTGATTTTATTAATGGTCTGGCCACAGGGTGTTTAATTATGCTCAAGTTAGTAAATGAGCAGTGTGAATGGGCATTTTGTTAAATGGGGAGATCATAAGAGTAGGTATGAATCTGAGAGGACTGATAACTGAGTTTGAAGAGGGGCATGATGTGAAATCGGCAAGTAATAAATATACATATATATATGCATATACATATAAAGAAATTATCAGTGGTTGTATAACAATTACATCATCAGTAACATTTAAACATTATATGTTTTTGAAAAGGCATGGTTTTAATAAGCACATATTTTTATCACAAATATTTACAGTTAATTTTGATACTGTTTTTTAATTTTAGTAACTCTATAGCTCATAAATTGTAAATTGCCTCTTTAATCTATATGAAAGCATATGATTATTCAGCAAAAATTAGGGATATATAAATTGGAAGTACCTGAGTTCTTTGCCACATAATCTAATGACAGAATACTTTTTTTTTAATAATATGGGTCATTTGGTGTAGAAAATCAAAACCTGAAAATCAACACTTCTTTGAAAGAGTTTGATAAAACAGAGAAGGGAATTATATTTAATACATTACTACTGGAAAAGAAATGAGCATGCCAGTATTTATCTGTGCATCATTAGATGCAAGATAATTATCAGTTAAAAAATCCAAATCCAACTTCTCTGATACATTTATGTGGTATCTATTATTGACCAATATTATTGAATGGAGAAACTATGACAACTGATCTTATTTAAACATCTTCAATTCTTCCCTTTAAATGTAAAAAATGCTAATCACAATATATAAGCAATTATCGCTGTTTGCTACAGTTATTTCATTTTACAGATGGTGGGAGCACTACTAATATATCTATTGTTAGAGTGAAAGTCAAGTGATCATCTGTGTAGGTGGTTGTGTGGGAACAATGCTAAGATTTACAAGGATTTTCTCACACATTGGCAAGCCACATTAAACAGAAAGCCATATGAAGCAATCTTCTGTTTCTCTGGAAATTTTAATAATTCACTTAATTTGTAATAAAAAATTCTCAATAACTGTTTGCCACCTTTTATTCAGGTAAAACCTTCATAATTAAAGTATGTTTTCTGCCTGTGAATTTTTCAGTTGAATATTATATATCAAATAGTTCATAAATTTATCTAACATAGATACTTAGAATTTAGTAATTCTTCAATATTGTCAGTTATAAATTAGAAAGATCTTTTAAAATTTACATCAATCATAAAATAATATATGTAATCTTAGGTTGAAAGAAATTATTAGTTTTCTTTGGTTTGGGTAGCAACAGCTATGAAGATGGATGGCCACACAGGCATTACCAAGACCTCCAAAACATCAAGGTCCCATACCCCACATGAGCCTGCTTTTCTATTAAGACTATAAACTCTTCAATATTTTTCAATATATTATACTTAATAGATCTCAATGTATTTCATTGCCTTCATACACACACACACAGAAAGATAGAAAGAGAAAGAAAGCTACACATGCCATGCATTGATAATAAATAACATTAAATACATATAAATTACTTTATAGTTCAGCAAATCCATGTTGTTATGATGAAAACCAAGCCTGGACTTACCATTTTCCCCAACGAACACAGCTATTGAAAATCACAACTAAACCTCAAAACTAATCTTTAAACATGATATATTCAGATAAATATTTAATTTATTTCTAGAAACTTACAATATAATCATTTTTGCATTAAAATTAATATTTTACAATTTTCATTTTTTTAAGTAACTAAATGTGACACGCCTGAATTTTTGGTTTATTGAAGAATTTTTATCGTGTTTGTATGCATGTGGTATGTGTGTGTGTGTGTGTGTGTGTTTGTATGTGTGTGTCTGTGTGTATGTGTTATTGGTACATATGAGTGCCACAACAAGCACATGCACAGGTCAGAGAAAAACTTTTCAGGATTTAACTGCTTTTTTCCTTCCACTAAGTTTTTTGAGGCAGAGACTCTCATTTTTGCTACTGCACTGTGAAATATAAATTTTCTGTAGATTCTCCTTTCCTCAGCTTCCCATCTTGCATTAGGAGTACTGAAATCACTGTGTCAATACATCTAGACTTTTATTTGCATTACTAGGGTCAGGTACAGGTCCTCAAGATTGGGAAATAAGGGTCTTTTCCTCCTAATCCCTAAAATTTATTTTAAAATGTTTAGCTTTATCTTGGCTCCTCACTTATGTATGATGACATATCCACTGAGCCCTTAGCAAATTAATCATTTTTTTATAATTTTCTGCCATTGTTATAAAAATTGAGTTAGTATATGTGAAACAGAGCAGTGGGTAACTATCACAAAGTACTTTATTAATGATGTGAACTCAAGCTATATTCTTGCTGCTATAATGTTTATTCCATAGCAAAGCTATAAAATCATCATTCTCTTTCATTGCCATATTCACTTCCTCTTACCATGTTTTTTTAAAAATATTTTATTTAAAATATTTTTATATATTCTTGTACATCATAATAAGGTTAGCTAACTGTTTCTTTTAAAGTATATTATGTATTTTGACAACAATTAATCCACCATGCCTCTCTTTCTTCATTAATTTTCTTTCTACTTCTAGTTTTCTTCTCCTTATTCCTAATTCTGATTTTATGTATTTACTTTTAAAAGTGCTAGGACTATGAAATAAAGGTTACATCATTTATCTTTCTAAATCTGATTAATTACACTTTGATTTGATTTGTGTGTGTGTCTGTGTGTCTGTGTGTATGTGTTATTGGTACACATTATCAAATTTGTAAAAAATATACTCATAGAAAATAAAAAAATGATTCAAAGCCATTAATGTAACTAAATTTTATTAAGTAGTATGGAACTAAATGAATTCAGACAAACAAAAAGAATAATGAGATATGTCAGAGGTAAGAAACTAAAAAAAAAAAATATTAAAAGTGAGTTTCTTAAGTTGTTTGAAGTGAGATGCCAAGTATCCTAAAATGGCCATGAACCTGTTACAGAGCTAAGGATGACATTGAACTTAATCACCTGCCTCACTGTCTAAAATGCTGGGATTGCAGGTATGTACCACAGTGTCTGGTTATGTGTCTTGAGAATTCAAACCAAGGGTTTCCTATATGCTTGGGAACTAATCTAACAACTGAGCTACATTATTGGTGTAAGTATAATTTACATGATAATAATGGCCATATTATTTTTAATTAAAAATGTTAATAACTAGAGAGATAAGAATTTAATAGTATAATAAAATACTAAAATTCAACTAATGACCCTCAATCTTTGAAGGTGCTGACTTTCACCTGGTTGACTGAGACAGTAACCTATCAGTTGGGCAAATGATTGAAAAGTACACACAATTTTAGCTGATTTACAAAGTTTTTATATTGTCAGTACAAAAGTAATCCATATAGGAATTATGCCTAAACTTATGTCATAAATTCTGAGTTCACTTAGCTTTGTATTCACACAGTCCAAATAAGAGACCAACAGGAATACAGGCAATATTAAAATAACAATAAGAATAATGACAAATAATACAGATAAATTAGAGTTCTTAATTTGCTGATTTAAATCAGTAAGATGTGACAACTTTGAGATTCTTGGCCAAAAATATTGAAGATAAAATTAGTCTTAAATAGCTGTGTATTCCATATTAATATAATTTAAGCATTACTAGCCATGCTTCCTTTCCAGGTAAGTTTGAAGTGATCTGTCACTTCAAAAGCCTGGTTTATATTATCCCTAAAAATTACAGTACAACATTTTCTCCCTAAAGCTCATTTAAGGCTTACTTTTACTGATAATATAATATAATATAATATAATATAATAATAACTATTATTTATAGAATTTTTATGCATCTTGAAATGATGGTAAATTTGGAGAGTGATTTGACGCTGACTTTGAAATATATTATATGTTTTTGTATCTTAGTTGGTATTATATTAGAATGGAAAGAAAAGTAAATAGTAAGGAATTTTATAAGAATTATCAAAGTTAAAAAAATAGTAAACCATTTTAAAACTATAAAAAATCTTCTTATTTTATCTGGCTAAATAATACAGTCATTATTAATTTAAAAATTAAG
>PVIH01013103.1:0-60063 GCA_004025045.1 Sigmodon hispidus
TCACCTCTCTGGTCAGGGTTTGATTCTGTCTTTCAGAGACCCCTGCAGTTGGTTTGCTCAGTTCACTCAGTTCGGGGTCGCAGTAGGGATCCTTGCAGATTCCCTCAGCAGCAGCAGGAGCTGTGGGTGTGGCCAGGTGCAGAGTTCAGCTGCCCCCTGCTCCAGAGTGTGCTGGGACGCCACAGAGAGCACCGGTCCTGGTGGCGGAACCGGAAGCAATCATAAGTATTTTTAAAAAGCAAGAGATTCCATCTTTTTTTTCATATTTATTTTACATGAGGACACACTAAGGGAAATAGGCCAGGCAGAAAATTAAACAAGCAAAAACATAAAAAAATAAAGAAAAACAGTATTTCAAGATCTTATGAATATGTAGTGTCAATTTCCCAAGACAAAAGAGTCATTATGGTTTAAGAAAATTCAGACCAATGACAAGATTAAAATTGTCTTTAAGCACACCTTGAGAAATTCTAAATTTGGTAGTGAATTGTTAGTGTGCCAACAACAACAGATGTCATCTAGTATTCCACACTGTAGAAAAATGAAATCAACTGTTAGAGGATGGCTACCTTGTATTAATAGAGAGCTAAGCTAACAATTGCCTTAAAATGTACAAAATAGTGTACAAACTTTATTTATAATTATAATATAAACCCAGAGCCAGATAATGAGAAAAAGCAGAAATATCAGAGAGACAAGGGACAAATCACAGCCAATTTTCACCCTGCCAACTCTTCAGGACTGTCCCAGCAATCCTCTGGATCTAAACTGCTTTGTCCTCAGCTGACAAGGAAAGTGTCAGAAGAAGTTGAACTTCTTCCTTCTCTTCTTCTACCCAATTATTTTACTTCTAGAGTCAAATTTCTTATAGCTATGATTAAAGGTATGTAAACCAAATCTCTGGCTCTGGTAAGTCTTGAATTCTCCAAGTTCTAGCTGGATCTCTGCCCCCTTAGAGATGGGATTAAAGTAGGTCACCACTCTCAGATTTACATAGCTTGGTTATGTGGGTGGTTCTGTGCTGTGAATATCATTTGTTATTAAAGGGACTGTTGGGGCCTATAGCAGGACATCTTATATGGAGGTGGGTTATCTGAGCATAGATAAAGGAAAAAGAGAGTGGAGTCAGTAGAAATGTGATCCAACTGCCCAAGAAGAAAGATGTAAAAAATAAGTAAGCCATGGGCTACCTGAAAATATAGATTAACAGAAGTGGGTTGAGTTAGGGTTAGGGTTAGGGAAGATGTAGAAGCTAGCTAATGATATGCCTGAGTGACAGGTCAAACAGTATATAATTAATATAAGCATCTGAGTCATTTTGGAGGCTAACTGGCAGAGGAGCTGGACCATGGGGCTAGGCCAGGTTAGAAAACTCATATTACAGCTCTGTCCTCTGATATTTTAAGACTATTTTTATTAACCATATAATTAATGACCACAAGATAATTTGGCATATATGCCTTGAACTAAATAAACCTAAAAGTAAATAAAAGTTTATAGTTTAAATATACATAGTTTTAAAAAATTTACTTAAATCAAATAAATATTTAAAATTAATAGTTTTCATCCAAGGTTAGTATCTAAGAGAAAATTCATTAGAACTACTTTAGGCTTAAAAGCTGTAGGAAGTTTCAGTCCCACCATCAGGTATTTTACAGGCCTTAACCTACAAAGGCAAAAGTTTCTTTTTCACCCCTTGTGTTATGTGCAGCTAAAGCATGAGCTGCCTATATGTGGCTGCCCTTAAAAGCTCAGACCCAGTCTACTTCAGTAGATCCTCCTCTAGTGAAGCTTCAGCAGTTGCTTTCTTATGGGAAGGGAGCATCTAACAAGATTTCCTTTTCCTCTATCTTAGTGCTTAGTATCTCCACCATATTATAAGGGTACAAGTAAAATGAATCACACAGGGAAAGCCTCCTGTGTTTCCAGCCTCTTAAGTTAATCTAGTACAATCCACAAATTCTTATATTTACATTGTAAACCTTTTTTTGTTTGTTTATCTTCTACCATAGCTCTGTAACCAAAATACTTAAATTCCAACTGAATTATTTAGTTGGTAAATTATAAATGCATTGGAAAACAACAACTATCTCAGTGTCACATCATTCAAAAATACTGAAATTTAAAACATGTAGAATATAAAGACAATCATGCTAGTGACTCTATACTCCTAGAAATATTGTATCTATATGTACAGTTAAATATAACCAGGATATATGTCTAACTTTAGATTTCTTAAGAAACTGTGGTTCCCTACATCATATTGAGGTAAAAGTAGAAATAAATTTTAAATTGTGATTTAACCAGCTGTTACTCTAATGACCCATAAATTCAGTTTTATTTTCAGAGCTTATTATTGTACACTCATAAATACATTTACACTAATAAAAAATGTGATGATTATCTCTCATGTATAAAATACATTGTTCACCATGGGACAAGCTTTGATAGGTCTCCATAAATCATACATAATTTACAACTTATTTACTTCAGAGCTTCAAACTTAATTTTTTCAGAACTTTTTTTCTGGACTAAGCAGGATAGAAATACTAAAAAAAGTTCTTTAAATAATTATACTTGTTTTTGAAAAATACAACATATGTATATAAAATCATTAAAAATGTACTCATGAGATAAGCATCTAAATATCACCTTGTGCCCTTTTGAAGTAGTAACAATAATTAGTAAAAACAAATATTTTCACTGAATTTATAGAAATTAACAGTGACATAATAAGTGTATCTATTTTAAAATATGAAGGGTATATGTAGCATTTTTATATATGGTTGCTTAACTTTGAGCTACAAAAGAAAAGAGACAACTTACCTACAAAGGTAGATGCATCAGAATAACAGTTGATTACCCAATGGAAACAATGAAATCAAAAAAGTCCTGGTCAAAAGTTATAACGACATGAAAAAAATATGGCTGCCAACCTAGATTACTATACCCAGAAAAACTATCAATTACCATAGAATAAGAAAACAAGATCTTTTATGACAAATTCAGACTTAAACAAGACCTATCTATAAACCTAGCCCTTCAGAAAACATTAGAGGGAATACTCCAACATAAGGATTCCAGATAAACCCATGAAAGCTCAAGTAATTGATAATCCCACAGACGAAAAGGCCAAAGAAAGTAAATACATACAGGCTACCAACAAAAATAACAGGAAATATCAATCAGTTGTCACTAATATCCTTTAATACCAATGAACTCAAATCACCTATACAAAGACACACACGAACATGATAGATACAAAACAGAAGCCAATCTTCTGTTGCATACATGAAACACACCTCAACCTTAAATAAAGATATAAGCTCAGAGTAAGTGGTTCGGAAAAGATTTTCCAATCAAATGGCCCTAAGAAAAAAGTTGGTGTTGCCATCTTAATATATAACGAAGTAGACTTCAAATTAAAATCAATTAAAAGAGACCAGGATGGACATTACTTACTCATCTCAGGAAAAATTGATCAAGATGAGATTTCAATCCTGAATATTTATGGCCCCTATATAAGGGCACCTATCTATGTGAAAGAAACACTGCTGAAGCTTACATCCAACATCATTCTCCCACCATAAAGGTGGGAGACTTGAATAACCCAATTTTAACCTTGGATAGGTCAACTAGACAAAGACTCATAGAGAAAAAAGAAGTCTAACAGAGGTTATGATGCAAACAGATTTAAAAGGTATTTACAGAAGCTGCAAACCAAACTCAGAGGAATATACATATTTCTCAGCATTTGGAGAAATGAAATTTTCTCCAAAACTGACCACATAATTTGTCATATAGCAAATATCAATAGATACAAAAAAATGAAAATAATCCCATTTACCATATCAGACCAGCAGGGCCTAAAGTTAGAGTTAAGCAACATCAAAAATCATAGAAAGCCTAATAACTCATGGAAACTAAAAAACACTCAACTAAACCACATATGGGTCAAGGTAGAAATTAAGAAAGAAATCAAAGTCTTCCTATAATTAAAAAAAAAATAATCCACATCATACCCAAACATATGGGAGACAATGAAAGCACTGTTGAGAGGAAAATTCATAGCACTAGATACCTATATGAAAAGCCTAGAGAAATTCCTCACTAGGGAACTAAGAGCACAGTTGAAACCCCTACAACAATTAGAAGCAAACTCACCCAGAAGTAGTAGATGGCTGGAAATAGCCAAACTCACAGCTATAATCAATACAATTGCAAACAAGAAAACAATACAAAGAATCAAGGAATCAAAGTGTTGGTTCTTTGAGAAAACAACAAGATAGATAAACCCTTGTTCAAACTCACCAAAAAGCAGAGCATATCCAAATCAACAAAATGGGAAATGAAAAGAGTGACAAAAGAACAGATCCCCATGAAATCCAGAGAATTATCAGGTAATACTTTCAAAATCTATAGTCCACAAAAATGGAAAACCTAGAAGAAATGAAAAGCTTTTTGGACAGGTACCATTTACCAAAATTAAATCAAGATCAGATAAATACCTAAACAGACATATAACTCTAAAGAAAATTGAAGCTGTCATTAAAAACCTCTTAAGTAATAAAAGCCCAGGTCCAGATTGTTTCAGTGCAGACATATACCACTCATTCAAATAAGAATTACTACCAATGCCCTCAAATTGTTTCCCACAGTAGAAACTAAAGAAATATTGCTAAACTCTTTCTATGAGGCCACAATTACCCTAATATCCAAGCCACTCAAAGACACAGCAAAGAAAGAGAATTACAGAACAATTTCCCAAATGAATATTGATGCAAAAACTCTCAAAAAATTTTGGCAAACAATATACAACAACATGTAAAAAAATCATACACGACTATCAAGTTGGTTTCATCCCAGAAATGCAGGGAAGGTACAATATGTTAAAAACTGTAAATGTCAGCCATCACATAAACAATCATAAAGGAAAAAAAAAAAAAAAAAACACATGTTGATATCCTTAGATGCTGAAAAGGCCTTGGACAAAATCCAAAACTCCTTTATTATAAAAGTTCTGGAGGGATTTGGAACACAGAGAAAATATATAAATATAATAAAAGCAATTTATGAGAAGACAACAGCCAACATCAAAGTTAATGGAGAAAAACACAAAGCAATCCACTAAAATCCAGAACTAGACAAGGATGACTTCTCTCCCCTTATCTATTCAATATAGTTCTTGAAATTTTAGTTAAAGCAATAAGAGAATGAAAAGAGTTTAAGTGGATAAAAATTGGAAAGGAAGAAGTGAAACTACCTCTATTTGATTGTATACATAATTGATCCACAAAATTCTACCAGGGAACTTTTACAGCTGATAAACACCTTCAGCAATGTAGCAGGATACAAAATTAACTCAAAGAAATCAGTACCCCTCGTATATACTAAAGATAGAAGAGCTGAAAAAAAATAAGGAAAACACCACCCTTTATAATAGCTTCAAATAGCATTAAATACCTTGTAAGAATGATAACCTAAGAAGTAGCATATCTATTTGACAAAAACCTTAAATCATTGAAGAAAGAAATTGAAGAGGATATCAGAAAATAAAAAGATCTCCCATGTTCCTGGTTAGACAGGATCAACAGTAAAAATGACAATCCTATCAAAAGCAATCTACATATCCAATGCAATTCCCATCAAAATCTCAACACAATTCTTTACAAACCTTGAAGAACAATACTCAGATTCATTTGGAATAACAGGAAAGTTGAGATCGCCAAAATAATTTGACTCAACAAAAGAACCTCAGGAGATAATACCTTCCTTGACTTCAAGTTATACAGTAGAGCTACAGTAATAAAAACAACCTTGTACTTGCATAAATACAGACATTTCTATCAATGTAATAAAAGTGAAGATCCCAACATTAACCAAAAATCATATGAATATCTGATCTTTGACAAAGAGACCCCAAATATTCAATGCCAAAACCACCTTATCCTTAACAAATTGTGTTAGCATGGCTGGATAGTGGTGTGTATAAAAATGCAAATAGATCCAAGCCTACTACCCTTCACAAAACTTAAATCCAAGGGATCAAAGATCTCAACATAAACCCAGCCACACTGAACTTGATAGAAAAGAAAGTAGGAAGTACCCTCCAATGCATTGGCACAGGCGATCACTTCCTAAATAACATCAGTAGTACAAACACTAAAAACAATCATAAGTGGGACCTTCTGAAACTGGGAAGCTTCTATAATGCCAAGGACACAGTCAACATGACAAAACAGCAACCTACAGAATGGGAAAAGCTTTTCACCAACCCTACAAGTGACAGAGGACTGATCTCTAAAATTATAGAGAGGCGACTAATCTTTAAAATATATATAGAATTCAATAAACTACATCCCAAAACCCTGATTAACCCAATCAAAAAATGGAGTTCAGAACTAAAAAGGAAATTCTCAGCATTAGAATTGCAAATGGCTGAAAGGCGCTTGAAAACTTGGTCAACATCTTTAGCCATCAGAGAAATGCAAATCAAAACAACTTTGAGATACCAGCCTTACATCTGTCAGATTGGCTAAAGTAAAAGCCACAAATGACAGCCTATTTGAGAGAGGCTGCAGAGCAAGGGGAGCATTTCTCCACTGTTGGTGAGAGTGTAGGCTTGTTTAGCCACTCTGGAATACAGTATGATGGTTTCTCAGAAAAATGGGAATCATTCCCCCCAAGGATCCAGCAATACCACTACTGGGCATATACCCTAAAGATGCACATTTGTACTCCAAAGGCATTAACTCAACTATGTTCATAACAACATTATTCATGATAGTTAGAACCTGGAAACAACCTAGATATCCATCAACTGAAGAATGGATTAACAAACTGATACATCTACACAATGGAGTACTATTCAGAAGTAAGAAAATTATATCCTAAAATTTACAGGAAAATGAATGAATTTGAAGAATATCCTCCTGTCCAAGGTCTCACAAACCCAGAAGGATAAGCAGAGGATGTACTCACTCATTAGTGGACTATAAACAAAAAGCATAGCATTCTCAAGCTACAAACAACAGCTACTGAACAGCTTGTGATCTGAAACAACTTGGATGGCCACCTTGGAGCCCACTTCTTCCAGAAGAACACCTGATCCAGTCTTGTTGTTGGAGAAAGCTAAGCAGATCTTACTGGACTGGAACCTGAACTAAGCCACCTTGAGACCTTGGAACCTCCTGCCTTTGCTGGGGGGGAGATAAGAAGATAAGAAGAGGAGGGAGTGACTGGGAGTGGTGGGAGGAGGAAGAGAATTTGAACAATGGCATGGATGGTTAAATAATGAGACTTTATTCATAATAAAAAATAAAACAAAACCAAAAACATTTAAATACATCATAAAAGGATCAACAAATAAATAAATTTATAGTCAAATTTAGCTGAAGTACAGTGTAGACATAAAAACAAATCAGGTTTTAGGATGCATGTCTTTAATTCTATCTCTTAAGTAATGAAGATGGGCTATCTATCTATCTATCTATCTATCTATCATCTATCTATCTCACTATCTACCTATACATCTTTTTATCTATCTGTATAAACATATAAAAAGTTAAAATACTTTTTACAATAAACATAAATTTCTCAGATCAAATATCAGTACTAATTTATTTATTTATTTATTTATTTATTTATTTATTTATTTATTTATTGAATTAAGGTTTTGTAAATAGAACAGATTTTTCTAAATCACAAAGATCTGTCTATTCTTGTCTCTCAAGTTTGAGGAATAAATTTTAAATCTCCATGCTCAGCTTACACTTGTTTCAGGTGCAAAGATTCTTCTATTATTTGCCAAATAGGGCCTATTATATACTCACTCAAAATTCTTTCTCTCCATTATAAGATTTTCGTACTATTTTATAATAATTTTAAAATAAACTTCATTAAAGATTTTAATATATATGTTGAAAGTAAACAATAGCTCTATTTCTATTATACCTTTAGTAGACACATAATGGCACTACACATTTTTGTGTAAACTCTTATAAGTAAAAAATAAATGTACAGTCTCATAAAGAAAAATTAAAACACATGTGCTCAATAGCTTTAATAAATTGATCTATACAAACAAGAACATATGAAAATGTTAAATATTTATTTGTGCAAAGTGGTTTTGTTGTGATTTAAATATTGAAACAGGTGTCAGAGAAACTGTGATAAATTTATAAGTAATCTAGACATTGCATATTTTGTCTGGACTAAATATTTGTTTAGCTCTAAGAAATTAACTGCCAACTGTTAATACCTTAATGGTAACAATTCTGATGAGAAATACCTCTGTTTATATACTTCAGCATAAGCACTTTGCAGCATGGGGCCAACTGTGAAACTGACTAAGCGGTATTTCTTGATCATATCTATCAGAAAACAAAGCAAGCATACAAATGGGTATAATGCACATTTTTAAACTAGATTTTATCAATTTCTCAACTCTTTGTTATAGATTCCAAATCATAACTTCTTCATGCTAGAGAAAGGAAATATTTTGAATGTATTAACATTTGTTGTATTTATATTAAATAGGACAAACCACTGAACCACTTACCAGATTTTTTTTTTTGTTTTTACATATTTAGTGTTTTGATGACACACAGTGCATGGCTCTTTGATAACTATATCTTTAGAATCACATAACCTTCTTCCAACACTATTTCACAACTCTTTTAATTTATTTTAGGTGTCAATTTGATGGCTGCCAATTGAATCAGAACTGTTTCTCAAATTATTACACTAGCAATTTGGGTGTTCTCAAATAAAATTACAAGTTTGTTCCTAGCTAAAGTGAGTTTAAATGTATCTTGTAGCTGTTGTTTAAAGGCTAAACAAATGCTTTGGGTGCAATAACTGTAACTTTTCTTTCAGACTTGTCAGGTCATTTCCATGAAGTATCAAATTTCTGATGTACCTATCCCAAGCAGAAACATGGACCTTTATACCACACACTGTGGACTCCAAGTGGATCCTCAGTGCAGAGAGTACTCCACTGTGGGATCATTTCTGTAATAAAATCCTAGGAAAATAAAAATAAAAAAGAACACAAACAAAAATAATTTCTTTTGGAAAATTTTTCTTCTTGTTCTGTATTGTACTCTTGAATCTAATTATTAAATATGTTCTTTTCTATATGAAAAAGTAGATATTATCCTCATATAAATAGATGTGTTAAATAGAGACATAATAAATATGCATATGTGTGTCACCTCCTCTCTCATATTTTTCAGTAATTTTAGAGGTTATTGCTGTAAGTAGTTTCTGTCCTGGACTTTCTGGTCTAGTCCAGAGGTTTGACCACCAGACCCACAGACCTACAGATGTTCAGTCACATAGAGACACACAGACACTTGGATTGTACTTTTTTTATGCTGATTGGCCTAGGACCCAGGCATATAACTTGTTAACTCGTTCACCTGAACTCAACCCATCTTGTTCAGCCATGTGGCTCAGTACCTTTTTTTAGAGCAGCATTTCAACTTCTTCCCTCAGTGTCTGCTGCTGTTTCCTTGTTGCACATTTCTGTGGTATCTATGTCTGTGGCTGCTCTGGGATGTTCCCTAGTTTTCTTAACCTGGCAGCCCCACCCATACTTTTTGTCTGCCTTTTGGCCAAACAGCTTTTATTAAACCAATAGGTAGGGCAATTATTTAGAATATAACACATAATCCCACTACAGGTTACAGGTTATTACTGTTTTTAAAGAACTGCTTTTACCAGCAGGAACTCCCAAATTATTTTCCAGGCTCTTAGAAATGTGGTAATCTTCCCAGATCTCCCCATCCAAACCTTCTCACTCACAAGCTAGATCTAGCAGAAATACTAAATTCAGGGCAGGGAGTCAATAGCAATACACCCATGCAATAATCAATCTTTAAGTTTCTACTAGGCCACAGCTTGCATTTCATAATTCATAGGACCCTTCTTCACAGCATCTAACTCTTGTACCCAACCATACATACAGTCCCACATTCTTCTTTTGAAACTAACCCTTTGAGTCATCCTGACCATACCATATATGCTTTCTTCCCAGGCATCCAAAACTAGCTATGTCCAATATCTAATGTTCAGGCCTAGAAGACCCTCCTTTAAAGAACAAAAAATGATCTCTATGCTTTCATCAGTGTCCTCTTTACTATACCCAAAGCACAAGCTCCCACAGTGCCATTTTAAACTTCCTGCTCAGCCAGATCTATACTCACACATCAAGCTTGGAAAAGAAAGTAGAAATTGTGTACCAGCCCACTCCATTCCTTGTTCCAATAACTCATTTCAAAAAATACCAAAAATAGGTGTTTTCAAGTCAGTATCTATAAAATAACCTACCAGTCCTATAGAACATCTTGACAATAAACTCCAGGACACAGATTTAAAAAACAAAACAAAACAATACAAAAACCCCCCCAGAAATTTGATGAAAGACTTTAAAAACTTTGGAGGCAACATGTAGAAACAGTGCAATAAATTTAAAAATATCCTCCTGAGCGAAGTATCACAAACTCAGAGAGATAAGCAGGGGATGTACTCACTCACTAGTGGTCTCTAAACAAACAAACAAGAAAAAAGCCAAACATGCCCAAGCCGCAAACCACAACCACTGAACAGCTTGGGATCAGAAACACCCTGGACTGCCCCTTCGATCCCCACTCCAACTGTAGGAACACCAGACTCACTCTTGAGGGAGGGGGAACAAAACTGGATTTGGCCAGGAGTGGACACTGATCCAAGCATTATTGGGTCAGTGGGACCATAGGACTGTCTGCTCCCTCCCCAGGGAGGGGATGGGCAGTTGCAGAGAAGAAAAATGACCAGATGTGGTGGGAGGGGGAAGGGACCTTGAGTAAGGATATATAGGGATGGAAAAAAAAATTCAGAGGGAAAGCTGAACACAAAGTAAATATATGTGTAGCAATCTTATTTGCATTACCACCCTTGATAAGCCATGCTTATGATTCTTATCCTCTGTATAGTTATTGTTAACTCTTCCGCATTTTAAATTCATTTTACTGTTTTTTTTGATAAATACAAAATAAAGAAGGAAAAAAAATTAAAATTAAAAAAAAGAAATTGAGAATTAATTCCTGAATTGTGCACAAAAAATATAGGTATTAGACTGATAGAAATGACAAGGACAATCCAGAACTTGAGAATAGAATTCAGCCAGGAGATTGAGTTATTAGACAATACTCAATCTGAAATTAAGACAAAATTATAGAACCTACTAGCCAAAAAAAAAGAAAACTTGAAGATAAAGCAAAATATATAAAACATATAAAATATAAAAATATTTTAAATGGAAAGTAGCAAAGAAGAACTTTATAAGAAAACTTAAAAAATGTATTATATACATAGATGAGAGATAAGAATCCCAAGTTGTTGTCATAAGTCAGATATAAAACAATTTCATAGAAGGAAACTTTCCCAAGCTAAGGAAAGCCACACTTAAAAAGATAAAAGAACACAGAATATCAAATATTAAATAGACAACAGCAGATTTTTTTCACTTTTATCGCATGTAAAGCCTTTAGCATACATAACTAACAAAGTGTACTGAAAGCTGCAAGAGGAAGCACATAAGCCATTTGTAGAGGGATATCTATCAGGATAATAGAATATTTCTAAATGGAAACTTGAAAGCCAGAAGAATATGGGACAATTTGAAGTCCTGAAATACTATGAGAGCATAATCAATCATACCCAGTAACATTATGTGACATAACAGAAGGAGAAAAATAGATTTGCATGACATAAAAAACAATTATATTCAACTTACCAATACCTAAAAGAAATAAAATCCTGAAAGCAAAATTTTGAGTTGAAGAAACGAATGAGCCTAACAAACTGTGGAAAGAAATACAAAACTATAATTATTAAAACACAAAGTATCATTGACAACATATACACACATACAAAAACAAACAAACAAAATCCACAATGACCATAATTCACACAAACACACACACAGAGAGAGAGAGAGAGAGAGAGAGAGAGAGAGAGAGAGAGAGAGAGAGAGAGAGGAAGAGAGAGATTATTACCTTAATCATTTTAAATGACTTTAAATTTTTAATAAAATTTAAATGACCTCGGTTCTATAAACAAAAGTTGCAAGCTCTCAAAATAGATTTCTCTTTTATATTCAAAAAACATATTTTTAGCTTTAAATATACTTTAAAGCAATTCAGTCTAATGCAACCAGGAAGGAAGTCATCATGTATTTATCTAAAACAAAATAGGCTTCAAACAAAAACTAATCAGAAGAGAAAAAGAACAACACTTCATTCTCACATAGGGAAAAGAGAACCAAGAAAATCTGTTTATCAAATCCTTGGGCTTCTGATTTCTTAAAACACATACTAAAAATAATGATATAAAATAACATCATTCCATTCGTTTAGGTGACTTAAATTCAACATTCTCTTTCATAGACATCAAATATTTATAGTATATATTTATATTTGTATGATTATATATTTATAAATCATGTGAAATATTTCACAGTAAATGAAATATTATGAGATAACTTTAAATCATCACCAAATGAATTGGTAAATATGCAAAGCATTTTTTGAAAAGAGTTGAGTAGCGTTGTCTGTCTTTAACCTGCAATCCTACTACATTTACCCATATGTTGGGATAACAGGCATCTACCACAAAACACATTCAAAATAAAATATTTTTCAATTTTGACTAAGCACAAAAAAATCAGATCTTTGCCTACTAGGAATTTAAGAATAAAATTGTTAACAAACATTGTGGTTCAAAGGCATTTATCATTCCGGGATATTATTTTCAAATTTACAAATAAATTATTTCTACAAGTTTCTAATTGTCTCTTATGTAGTATTTTCAATGGGAAAAGTATATTTTTCCCTTTTACCTTACCAAAAATAGCTTACAAGTCAGTATCAAATGATGTAAGAATTATCCCCAGATATCTTAAAAATAAAAAGTTGTTCACTTGAACAGATAAATCTTGAGAACATTAGTGTGCAGGAGAATCGCCTGCTGTGGGTCTCTAACCCAGGGGGCATTTTTCTCCTCTAAATTGTCCATGAGGTCCCTCGGCTCAATGATAAATAGGAACCACTGAAAAAAAATCTTCCACATAATATTTTCATACAGATTTAAGCTTTTTTTTTAAATATTTCACAACAGGTTTATTTTTTTTGACACAATCCTTTTCTCATCTTTATTTATTTTGTATTTATCAAGAAAAACAGTAAAATGAATTTAAAATGCTGATTTAAGCTTTTAAGAAAAATACATAATATTATTTTCCATTGTGGTACATTTCATATTGTATCTTTATACAAAGTCATTTTCTTCAGTGTGAAAAATTAATAACATGAATAATAGAGGTAAAAAGATACACAAAAAAACTGTTCTATCATTCAAACTAAATGAGTTGTATTTTAACCCTTTTAAAGTATTACTATTCAAATGTAATGAGCAATTTGTCACTTCTTCATCATTTTCTAATTAACTATAAAGAAATCATGTTATTTTTTAAAGTGCTAAGAGATGACAAATTTTACTATTTCATGTTAGAAGTATTTTAGTTTAAGGTATCTTTTATGGCATGCAAAAATTGGCAATGTTAGTTGGATTCTTTAGTGTGTTTTATTATTATACACTCATGTGCATATATTGTTTTGGATATGCCACTCATTGGCTCAACAAGACAGTTGGATGTTGCTAACGATTAAATAAAGAGGGAATGGAAGAAAAAAGAACAGGAACTGAAGAGATACTGGTAACAAAACAGAGAAGAAGAATTAATCTTTATATTGTCTTCACACATGGCAGTTATTCTGGTACTGTCAACATTCACCATATCTTTGTGCAAAATGCCAGTAACACTTGGGCATTCTCAGCTTTTCCCATGTGACGATTGTAGGGAGATTTCTGGCTTGTCAGCGCCAGAATCTGCGGGTGTAAATTGGAGGCTCTATGTCAAAGGGAACCCCTAGCCCTTGACACCAGAAACTAGCCAGACAGAGAGAAATGTAAGCTGTTATCTCAGTGGATCCTCTTCCCTGCTGTTTCTGCTAGCTGTGTTAAGGCAGGTAGTCTGAGCAATAGTCTGTAAAGACTTGAAATCCCTTACTACTGGGCAGTTTGATGGGGACAGAAAACAGGCATTGTTTTAAGGGTCTGGAGACAGTTTCTCTGCAATCAACAGATGATGGGTGGAGAGGAGCTGATTCTAACTTTAAAAGACTTATTGGATTATTTATTTATTTTTCATTTATTTATCTAAATATGTGTGTGTGCACGTGTGTGCATGCATGAGCAACATGGCACTTTTATAAAAGTCATAGGGAGTAAGCTCTCTCTTTCCACCATGTGATTTTAGGGAAATAATCACAGATAAACTGGTTAGAACAGGTTTGTACATACTCACCCATCTCCCTGCCAATTATCATTTAATTTAACAAAAATTATGTCTACTATGCCAACAAAAAAATCCTAGACAAAGTCAAACATTTGTTAGATTGGATCATATGTTAAAACAATAGAAATTAGGTATCTGAAATGTAAAATTAATTTAAAAAATGAAACATCTCTCTGTTACCCCTGTTGTGGGCCGTGGTTTTCTAAATAGTATTCAGTTATTAGATAAATTTTCCAAAAGTTTAAACTATAAATATTATTTCTATTACTTTTTAAGAAACATAGGAATTGGATTAATATGAAGTCATTGTGATTTCTAGTTCTAAGGACTATTAATATACAAATCAGTTCATAAAGTTTTTCTTTAAAATCTTCATATTGATAATATTAATTACCTTAAGTGTTTTTGAAGAGATTAAATGAGTTGAACCACCTGTCTGACTATACACTATTCTAATTATTTTCACTGATTTTATAATACCATTTAAAATCACAAAATTGAGTCTTTCATTTTAATACAGCTCTACAACCCACTAATTCTTGTCCTATTTGTATCATGCTTTGTATGAATTCTAGTTCATGTTATGTGTTGTAACACTTCTTATGGAGTAAACCAATAAGCAAAATTAAAAAGAATGTTTAAAAATGGAATACACATATATGAATATTGTTGTTGTCAATACATATACATAAATTTTTGTATTCATTATTGTAATTCATATGATTTGTTAAAAGTGTTCTCACATTCTAGAATTCTAGAGTGGCTCATTTTTCTAATTTTCAACCTTTTTCCAAGACAGTAAATTAGAAATGTTCACTTTCAAAATCATTAACTTTACAAAGAGTGTAATACAGTATTTTATAAATCAATTTAAATAAATGTCAATAGCAAACCCTCGGCAAGTAAATAAGTTTAGGAATTAATAATGTTTCAAGACACTAGCATGTAGGATTATTTTCATGTCTTCCCTTTCAAAAATGTGACACTGAATAAATTTCATGGCACTAAAAGCTTACTTTAAAATGATTGATTGATGCAAATGGGTAAACCTCAATTGCTAAAATTCTAAAAATATTAAAAAAGATCTAACATTAGAGATTAAAGATAAAAAATAAAAATAAACTATACCTGAAGTATTGAGGGAAAATGCTAGAAAATGATGACCTTTGGATGCCAAGAATTTATAAAGCAAGAGTCTAAAATAATTCTTGAGCAGTTTTGCCAAAGACTAGAGTAAACAAGACAAGGAAATGCTTTTTTCTCCTCTCCAATTAGTCATCCTTCTAATTCTACATAATTTTCTCTAATGCAATGTCTAACAATATTTGACAAAGTGGAGTGAAATAGTAGCCTGTGAATAAGTTTTTAGCCATCATTCTTAATTTTCACTTTTCTTTGTAGAGACTCAAAAATACTATTTTGAAATTCTTCCTATAAATACTTTTGAATTTTCTTTGGAGATTGATCAATTTCTATTCTATAGGACTCAGTAGATAGAAAACTCTGTAATTAACTCATAGCAAATCTTGATGAATACAAAAGTACACTTGAGTTATTAAGGAAAATTGTCTGAAAAGTATACTTAAAAGTAGCAATTAATTTTTAAAAGAATACATGTATGATTAGAGGGCATCTGTCAGTGTCTTGAAGTTGCAGGCAAAGATTTCATTTTAAACTTATACTTACCATTCCACTTATTGCAAAAATTGCAGAAAGATTTAGGAAGATTTAATTAATGGTAGTTCTGGAGGAAAAAAAGAGTAGTACTGTAAAATGGGGCTTACTAATTTTATATAAGAATCTTTAGAATGAGAAAAGGTGATCATTGCCGTGGCAGTTTTCTGTTAGAAATCAGACTATTTTTCTCCTTTTTTGCAATTTTCTATTTTTCAGGATTAAAATTTATATATATATATATATTATTTGGTGATTTTACATCATGTACATCATCAAACTCAGTTATCAGTTCTCTCAGATGCAAACAGATACTTTGGATCTCCTCATTTACAAAAACACCCAATCATGCTGCTCATGTACTTACTGGAACATAAGTAAACTCCCTGTGGCCAGATCCTTAAAGAAAACAAGTCTTTCTTCACTCACACTCCTGCCAGAGGCCATCAATGCAGAAGTGTCATTTAGCTATGTTCTAGCCTTGAGCTCTTGTATACAATGACATCTTTTTTTCTTCTTCTTTTTTTTTTAGTCCACTAATGAGTGAGTACATCAACTGCTTCTCTTTCTGGGTTTGTCATACTATGCTCAGGATATCAAATTTTAGGTACTCCATTGTGAAGATGTACCACAGTTTGTTAGTTAACCCATTCTTCAGTGGAGGGGCATCTAAGTTGTTTCCAGGTTCTTGCTATTATGAATAATGGTGCTATGAACATAGTTGAGCCCTAAACAACAATCCTTCATGGTTCTCATAAAAGAGACATAATGCTAGGCTCCCAATTTTACTTTGTAATCATGCTTCCATGTTACTATCTAACAGTATTGTTCTAAATGTTTAAAGGAACATTTGTACTGAGTGATATGGTAACTGGACCCAGCTGTTAATGGTCTTTACATGGCCATATTTTTTCTACAAAGAACAAAAACAAGACTCAGATGTCATATTATTTTTTTTCTCTTCTTTATTTATTTTGTATTTATCAAGAGAAACAGTAAAATGAATTTAAAATGCTGATAAGTTAACATTAACTATAAAGAAGATAAAAATCATAAGCATGACTTATCAAGGGTGTTAATGCAAATAAGGTTGCTACACATATATTTACTTTGTGTTCAGCATTCCCTCTGAATTTTTTTTCCATCCCTGTATATCCTTATTCAAGGTCCCTTCCCCTCCCGCCACATCAGGTCATTTTTTCTTCTCCACAACTCCCCATCAACTCCCTGGGCAGGGAGCAGACAGTCCTATGGTCCCACTGACCCAATAATGCTCAGTTCAGTCTCCACTCCTGGCAAATCCAGTTTTGTCCCCCCTCCCTCAAGAGTGAGCCAGGTGTTCCTATAGTTGGAGTGGGATCTGAAGGGTCAGTCAAGGGTGTTTCTGATCCCAAGCTGTTCAGTGGTTGTGGTTTGCATCTTGGGCATGCTTGTTTTTTGTTTTTTGTTTTTTCTTGTTTGTTTGTTTAGAGACCACTAATGAGTGAGTACATCCCCTGCTTATCTTTCTGAGTTTGTGATACCTCGCTCAGTAGGATAATCTCCAAATCCATCCATTTGTCTGTAAATTTTAGGATATCATTTTTTCTTACTGCTGAGTAGTATTACCTTGTGTAGATGTACCACAGTTTGTTAATCCATTCTTCAGTTGAGGGACATCTAGGTTGTTTCCAGGTTCTTGCTATTACAAATAATGCTGCTAGATGTCATTTTAAAGCTGAGATAATAAAAGCCAATAACGAGAAAGGCTTATGGAAGTTTAAGTGTATTAATGCTCAATAAATTTAAGTAGCATTAAAATATTTTGTAGAACAAATGCAGATCAAACAACTTTGGGATACCACCCTACACCTGTAACACTGGCTAAGATAAAAGACACAGATGACAGCCTAGGCTGAAAAGGTTGCAGAGCAAGGGGAACACTCCTCCATTGTTGGTGGGAGTGTAAACTTGTTCAGCCACTTAGGAATGCAGTATGGTGGTTTCTCAGAAAATTGAGAATCAATCGCCCCAAGGACCCAGCAATACCACTACTGGGTATATACCCTAAAGTATATACCCAGTATATAGTAGTTTGTAGTTTCGTACTCCAAAGGAATTAGCTCAACTATGTTCATAGCAGCGTTATTTTTAATAGCAAGATCCTGGAAACAATCTAGATGCCCCTCAACTGAAGAATGGATTAACAAACTGTGGTATATCTACACAATGTAGTACTACTCAGCAGTAACAAAAAAAAAAAAAATCCTAAAATTTGCAAGTAAATGGATGGATTTGGAGAATATTCTTCTGAGCGAGGTAAGTAAGCAGGGATGTACTCACTCATTAGTGGACTCTAAACAAACATGCAAAAAGCAAATCATTTCCAAGCTGGAAACCATAAACACAGAACAGTATGGGATCTGAAACACCTTGGACCAGCACCTTCAATTCCACTCCCTCCAGAGGAACACATGATCCATTCTTGAGGTTGGTGTGAGGAAAGCAGATCTGCCTGGAGTGGATGCAGAACTAAGCCACAATGGTATCTTGGGACCTCCTACCCTTGCTGGGAAGAAGATAAAATGATGTGGAGAAGAGAGACTGACTGGAAGATGTGGGAGGGGGAAGGGAGCTTGAACAAGTATATACACAGATAAAAAAATATGACTTTATTCATAATAAATAAAAAAGAAATATAGATAGTGAACTGAGAAAATACAAATATACACACTCCAGAATTTTATGATATTACAATAAAAATTTTCAATTAATAAACTTTGGAAACTTCATGCCTGATTTGCAGTTTAATTCAGTTTCCATTATATCACATTACTTTAATAACTTATAAAGTATGTGAAATTTTAGAATTTTAAAAATGCTTGTAATTTTGTCAGTATTAATTCTGGAATACTTTATTAAAATTTTTATTCTGCTTGAGACTGTGTTTTTGTATACAGACTTTAAAGTACCTTAATCAATTAATTAATTGATATGTGGGCCTTTTTTCTCAGCCAGGTACCAAACTTAGAGACTCACATACTAAGCAAGCACTGTGCCAGTGATGCCCTTCCCCAACATAATTTCATTTTCTGTAACAATTTCTAAACTAACACAGAACCTGACAATAATCTATGAATGATTTTCTTTAAGTGGTTTTAAGGGCAGATATAACACTTGTGAGTATGTATTGATTTCAGAGAGAAATAAGATGCAGCCTTGAGGTGTCTTATGTTAGACTCAAGACCAAATAAATGAATTTTTTAGAAATTCACTTTAGAGAAACCTTGAGTGGCAGACTTATATATCACAGCTTGGCAGAGAAAGAAGTCAGGAAGAATTGATTTGCTGAAGTAACCAATAAACATAGTCACTAAGTGATTAAAAGGGCTTAATACTTTTGGAAAACAAGTTGAGAAGAAGTCTAATATTTCCAACCAAATTGGAAAATCAGGGCTTTCTGAAAGAGAAAAGAATGGTGCTAACTTCTTGAACATCATTTCAAATCAGTAAATCTTACGTTAAAAATAATAATAATGCCACTTAATTTTGTAAGAAAAAGAAGAAAAATGACCAGATGTGTTGGGAGGGGGAAGAGACCTTGAATAAGGATATACAGGGATGGAAAAAAAAAATTCAGAGGGAAAGATGAACACAAAAAAATGTACGTGTAGCAATCTTATTTGTATTTCCACCCTTGATAAGCCATGCTTATCATTCTTATCCTCTGTATAGTTATTGTTAACTCTTCCACATTTTAAATTCTTTTTACTGTGGTTTTTTTTTTTTTGATAAATAAAAAATAAAGAAAAAAAAAAAAGAAAAAAGAAAAGGTTTTATCGTAAGAAAAAATGATATCCTAAAATTTGCAGGCAAATGGATGGATTTGGAGAATATCCTCCTGAACAAAGTATCACAAACTCAGAAAGATAAGCAGGGGATGTACTCACTCATTAGTGGTCTCTAAACAAACAAACAAGAAGAAAGCAAAGCATGTCCAAGCTGCAAACCACAACCACAGAACAGCTTGGGATCAGAAACACCCTGGACTGACCCTTCGGATCCCAGTCCACCTAGAGGAACACCTGACTCACTCTTGAGGGAGGGGGGACAAAACTGGATTTGCCAGGAGTGGAGACTGAACTAAGCATTATTGGATCAGTGGGACCATGGGACTGTCTGCTGCCTGCCCAGGAAAGGGATGGGGAGTTGTGGAGAAAAAAAATGGCCTGATGTGGCAGGAGGGGGAAGGAATCTTGAATAAGGATATACAGGGATAGAAAACAAAATTCAGCGGGATAGCTGAACACAAAGTAATTTTATGTGTAGCAAATTATTTGCATTATCACCCTTGAAAAGTCATGCTTATGATTTTATTTTCTTTATAGTTATTGTTAACATATCAGCATTTTAAATTCAATTTACTGTTTTTATTGATAAATACAAAATAAATAAAGAAAAAAAATGGACCTGATTCTAATAAATACTCAGCATATTTATTCAATAAAAGTGTTATGGGACTGGAAAAAAAAAGAAAACAGAAGAAACTATGAATTAAAAAGTTTTAAAGGGTAAGTACATCTTGTGCACATTCACCCCAAAATTATTGACCATATGATAAAGTATAAAACAGTAAAATTTTTATAAAACTCAGTTTAAATTTTAATGGATTTTGCAGGCATAATATCAATCTAAATTCTACTTATGTATTAAAAAAGTCAGAAGAATACTAAAATCTGTAAATTTGTTTGTACCACCCATCTGAGCATAACATGATCCTCCCTGGTGTAATACTCTTATTGTAAGGGATTTCTTTCTGGACCCCACTTTGATATATTATATATTTTTAATGTGATTTTAAAATAGAGATCAGAATATGTTTGTGTATGACAGATAAGAAGGCCTTGCATTTTTCTATTTAATGTAAAGCTTAGACATAAGAAACAATACCAAAATCTAGTGTCAAATTAGTCTTTAAGTGACTTCTCAATACTACACATCAATTGTAGTTATAATAAGAATCTCACTCCTATGCACAAGCGTGAAGCAACCTATGTGTAGTACAGCTTTTCAACTTCTGTTTAATATTGAGCTAGTTTATGGGTTGTGACTCTGCTTTAATACTTTAATAAGCAAAACAGTAAAGCAAGCTTAAAAATCTGAACATTATTAGGCGACACCTGTGACACTTCTTATGGGAATTTTCTCAAGTAATTCATCTGCCATTTGAGTAGCTAAGAAGGATTAATCAATATATTCTCCTGATATTTCCATGTTTACTTTAACAACTTTAAATATACCTTATTTTTAGATAGTCCTTGTATGCCCCCATCCAACCTTGAATAGCTTTCCTCCTCTTCAATACCATTGCCAGAAAGGGACATGTGTAATAATTGATGAGTCTGCATTGATACATCATCAGCTCCCATAGTTAACACCATATTTCACCCTTACAATTTATTCATGAGGCTCATTCAAAAGAACAATGACTATTACCTGCCAATACAGCACTAAACAGAATGTTTTTGGTGCTCTACAAATCATTTGTGATTTGTTTATTCATCTGTTGTTTCTGCATGATAATTTTTGAAAACTACACACCTTTCACTGTTTCAATGGCTTAGCATTTCCAGAATTTTATATAGTTGAACATATCAATAAATATAGATTATCATATCATGGATTACACAGAGTAAATAAAAGCCACTGTGCATGCTCAACAACAATATCTGTGAGATTCCCAGTTATTCTATACCATTTCATAGCTCTATTACTGCCTGTTCTTTTAAAGAAACTAACTCTAAGGTAGGAAGATATCTTGTTGTAACATCAATTTGTAGTCCCTAAATAAGTAAAAAGTAAAACTGATTAATTTATTTTAAATTGATAACCATCTTTAAAAATAGTCACCATCCAGAAAAGCCTTGGTGTTTTATTTATTATTCATTTATGTATTTACATAATAATAATTTTACATGAAAGTACATTTTCTTGCTAGATTTGGAATATTAGGGGCTGATGACTTATCTCAGAGATTAAGAGCACTTGGCACTTGTTTTTCTAGAGGATCTGACTTTGATTACTATAACCTAGTCAGGAGCTCAAAACTGTCAGTATTGCCAGTCTTGAGGGATCTGCATTGCTCTTCTGGCAGCTCTGCAAACGAGGAACACAAATGCTATATAGATATACAAGTAAGGAAAACATTCATACACATAAAATAAATATTTTAATTAAAGATTCAGCATTTGTAAAATCATTTTAACACAATTCTATCACATGTGAAATTATTTTAGATAAATATATTAACTGTATACCTTCTTAGGGAAACTTTTCCTCTAGTTTGCAAGTAAAAGAAGTGTAGGGAAGAAAAGTTTTTTAAATTTTAATGTTTATGGCTGATATTGTAGGATTATTTTGTAAAATATATGTGCTTGGAAATGGACTTAAGTCAAAGTTTTACAAAAAAATAATATCTATGATTCAGCTAAGATATATATAATGCGATAATTTTGGACCATATTTGAAATGTGTTGGATTAAGGAAGGGGAATTCAAAATAAATTAAAGATCTTTTATTCTTTCATTTTTATGTTACTTCTACAATAGATATGCTTATCTTATGTATTAGATTTCAAAAATATGGTCGCATGGTATTCCTTGTGTTTACATGTGTGAGATATTTATAATTCTTTTATTAAGGAAAACATTAAAGCCACAAATTAATTGAGTAAAAAATAAACAAAGCTTCTTTTAAAATAAAAACCTTGCTGGGAGACTATAAAACAAGGCTATCGTAACTGAAATATTTTAGAAATTATTAGGTGCCAATTTCAATCTCTTTTATTCTAAAGAATGTAAACTCTTTTAATACTTAATTACATTATTTTATTATTATGAATAAAGTTTTATTTTCTATCCATGTATCTCTTTGTTTAAACTCCCTTTTCCCTACTGCCCCTCCCAGTCACTCCCGCTTCTCCCCATCTCCTTATGCCCTACCCAGCATGGCCAGGAGGTCCCAAAGTGCAAAAGTCCAAAGGTGGCTTAGTTCAGCATCTACTCCAAGCAGATCCACTTTTTCACCCCAACACCGAGAATGGCTCAAGTGTTGCTCTGGAGGGAATGGGCTCCAAGGTGCCAGTTCAAGGTGTTTCAGATCTGAAGCTGTTCAGTGGTTGTGCTTTACAGCTTGGATGTGCTTTGCTTTTTGCTTAAAGTCCACTAATGAATCTGGACATCCCCTGCTTAACTTCCTAGGTTTGTGATACCTCACTCAGAAGAATATTCTCCAAATCCATCCATTTGCCTGCAAATTTTAGGATATAATTTTTTTCTTACTGCTGAGTAGTACTTCATTATGTAGATGTGCCTCAGTTTGCTAATGCACTCTTCAGTTGAAGGGTATCTAGGTTGTTTCCAGGTGCTTGCTAATAAAAATAATGCTGCTATGAACATGGTTGAGCTAAAGCCTTTGGAGTGCATATGTGCATCTTTAGAGTAATGATATTGCTGGATCCTTAGGGAGATTGATTCCAAGTTTTCTGAGAAACCTACATAGTGCATTCCAAGCTTACACTCCCACCAACAATGGAGGAGTGTTCTCCTTGTTCTGCAACCTCTACAGCATAGGCTGTCATATGTGTCTTTTATCTTAGCCAATCTAATAAGTACAAGATGGTTTCTCAAAGTTGTTTTGATTTGCATTTCTCTGATGGCTAAAGATGTTGAGCTTTCTTTCAAGAGCCTTTCAGCTTTTTCTAATTCTTCTGCTGAGAATTCCCTTTTGAGTTCCGAACACCATTTTTTTTTTTTTTTTTTTTTTTTTTTGATTGGGTTATCCAAAGTTTTGAGCTCTAGTTTCCTGAGTTCTCTATATATTTTAGAGATCAGTCCTCTGTCACTTGTAGGTATGGTGAAAATCTCTTCCCATTCTGTAGGCTGTCATTTTGTCTTAATATGTCCTTGACTTTACAGAAGCTTCTCAGTTTCAGTAGGTCCCACTTGTTGATTGTTGTTCTTAGTGGCTATGCTACTGGTGTTATATTTAGGAAGTGATCACCTTTGCCAATGCATTGTAAGGTATTTCCCACTTTCTTTTCTATCAAGTTCAGTGTGGTTGGTTTTATGTTGAGGTCTTTGATCCACTTGGATTTGAGTTTTGTGCAGGGTGATAGTTTTGGATCTATTTGCATTTTTCTACAATCATCCAGCTATGCCAACACTTTTGTTAAAGATACTATCTTTTTTCCATTGAATATTTTGAGCCTTTTGTCATAAATCAGGTGTTCTTAGGTTTTTGGGTTAATGTTGGGATCTTCAGTTTGATTCCATTGATCCACATGTCTGTTTTTATGCCAGTACCAGGCTGTTTTTATTGCTGTAGCTGTATAGCATAATTTTAAGTCAAGGATATTGATGCCTCCTGAGGTTCTATTGTGGAGCAAAATTGTTTTGGCCATCCTGGCTTTCCTGTTATTCCAAATGTAACTGAGTATTGTTCTTTCAATGTCTTTAAAAAATTGTGTTGGGATTTTGATGGGAAGACCATTTCTTAAACTGAGAAATACATTTTATTCTAATAGAAAAAATGTACATAAAATAATAATATTTAATAGCACAAGTAGGAATCTAGGTTATTCATACCTCAGGAAATAACACATGTAACAAAATACATCTGATTGTTTAATTTATAAAAATATATTATGAGTCAGTATAATCAGTAGTGCAGGATGGCTCCCATGCTTATTATACACAATTGAAATAAGTACTTTCTTCATGAAGAAATGTAGCGTAGCTTTCTGTAATTCATGAGGTACCCAGATTGTGAAACTTCATTTTTACTAAAATTCATAGTATTTCTAAAACTTTTTTTATTATTTTTCAGGATGGATGTTTCGTTGATAAGAAAAGGACTTTAATGTATAAGAAAATTTTATTCTTTGTAATTAGATGATTTTATTCATAGTTGAGAAGTATTGTATGTACTGACACTAATTTTCTCCCAAAATAATATTTTTATTGATTATTTGGAAACTTTATACAATGCACCTCAATCATAGTCACTTCAGTTTCTGTGTCCTCCCTCCACCTTTTGTTCTGCTCCCTCCAAAAGTATACCAATTAGTTTGTGTTGTCTATATACTCACTGGAGTACAGTTATACTCCCAGTGACCAGTCCCTTAAAGATAACTGAGTTCTTTCCTATTTCTCCACCAGAATCTATTAACTGTGAAGGGCTATACTTCAGTATCTTGACAATATTGATGTTGAGAATAATAGTTATTACACACTTTACAGCATGTTTACTGATTGCTTTGGTGTATTTTTATTTCTTAAAGAGTTTTAATTAAAATATAATTATTTAGTTTTTGATTATTATCCCTCCAAGCACACCAATTTTACCCCACTATGTCTCAGATTCTTTTCCTATTTTTTTTTTTGGCCTATTACTGTTGAACACAAACTTGCACACACACGTATGTACATAAATACACAACTATGTATATATACTAATTTATTTCATTTAATTTTGTTTATATGAATGTGATTTCAGGGTTTCCCACTGGATATTAGGTAAAAAAATGAGTTTTATTTCTGAGAGGAATAATTGTCAACATATTTAGTTTAATAGATATACATATATTATATATAACTACATTATAAAAATGCTGTATTTATACCTAGAATTATATATATTATATATAATAATATCTAAATTACAATTAGAATCCCATATACATGTATAGATTTAAATTATTATAAATGCATTTTTGCTACAAGTACATTGATATGTAATTTTTCAGATATATAAACAATGTATTTGATGGTACTTGCCTGTGAGATCAAAGAATATCTATCCACAAACAAGGGCTAAGAGATAAAATATTCCTATAACATAAATATTCCCATATAAATGAATGTACAAAGGTCACTCTTGCAATAGCAAGGAAGTTAAACTAGGAAGAGAATAGTAAAAAAAAAAATGTTCTTTATGAATAACCTGATCAGTACTATAATAAAAACATATAATGAAGGTTTTGAAGAGAGTGCTCAGGGATAAGAGTTTTTGCTATTCTTTTAGAATATCTGGGTTTATTTCTCACCACACTCATGAAGGCTGACCACTGTCCCTAATTTTAGATCAATGGAATGTGAGATTCTTTCTTTTGTCTCTTCATAGTGTTCTGTCCTTCACTAACTGCATGGAGCTCATTTGGGCAGTAGGCATGCACATGGTACACATCAAAACATGCAGGAAAACAATTATACTACTCTTATTTTAATTTTTATATATATGCAGTTCATTGAGAAATATAATATATAAGAAAAATACAGATTAGTAGTTAGTCATGTAATAATCAAATTTGTAGTAATGTTATAAATGTCTTCAAAATTTAACAATGATATAGTTTAGATAGATAGATGGTCTTCAAACATTTCAGATATTTACAAAATGTGTAATTTAAGAAATTTTAATTTTGAAAGGTTTTTCATGACAGTAAGATGGATCTATTTCTACCAGCAACAACTTATTTCAAAAGAAGATGATAGGCATTGACATACATCCATATGGAGTTTGCTCTTATGTGGCAAATTTACCCACTGAGTAAAAAAATGTACTTGTTTGACTGATGCCAGAATGTTGTCCAAGTTGGACAAGCAGGGCAGAATAAAAGGACTGATTACTTTTGCCAAGATAAGGTATGACAATCCTTCAAAACTTCTGCTTTACTGAAAAGTTTGTCAGATATTGTAGGCATTTAGGCCAAAAATTAATGACACAGTGTTAAAGAGAAACATTGGATGTCGGTCCAGGCAGCCAGATAGTGCTTTTATTTTTATAGTCTTGGAAGTTGCTTGCTTTGTACTCCCTATTCACTCAGATAATATTTAATCTTTCTCAAGCCTTTTCTAAAAAAAAAAAATTTAAATTTGAGAAGATTCAAAGAAGCAATAGTCTCATATGGAACATAATGCCCTTCATAAAGTAGATGTTAAACTTATGTCAGCTTATAATAGAATATTTTTAAAGAGTGGACAGATATGTTTACAGCAGCTTTGGAGGAGGCTGATCCTAAATCACAATGGCAGCCATGGTGGAAGAATGAATCTAATACCATTAAAAAATGTAGCAGTGTTAGATGTATTGAAATCTCTCAAGACAAATATTTTAGAGAGGGATAATATGTTAATGTAGAAAGACAATCTTTATATGATTACCACACCCTGGATTTATACCCATGACAACCTTAAATTCTTGAGATAGAATTGAAGAATTAGGAAAAAATATTTAGTCTTTTACAAAACTGATATAGGGATCAAAATAAACCTTCACTAATTTCTTACAAAGATTGATTTTAATAGAAAATAAGATAATATCAAATTCAAAAGCTAGACAAATAATAATTGAATCTCCAGGTATGAAAATGCTAATGTACAATGCAAAAAAATGTTTAAGCTATTAAAGGCAAGATTTGAACCCTGGGAGGAATGAATCCAAAATACAATTAATATAAAATATCATAAGTATGATGATGCTTGGATAGACAAAGTTATTTATAGAGGTTTAATTAAAAATAAAAAATAGATTCCCATCAATTGAAGAATGGATTAACAAACTGTGACACATCTACACAATGGAGTATTACTCAGCAGTAAGAAAAAATGATATCCTAAAATTTGCAAACAAATTGATAGATTTGGAAAATATCCTCCAGAGCAAGGTATCACAAATCCAGAAAGATAAACAGGGGACGTACTCACTCATTAGTAGACTCTAAACAAAGAAGCAAAGCATTCCCCAGCTGCAAACCACAAGCACTGAACAGCTTGGGATCTGAAACACCTTGGACTGGAATCTTAGAGCCTATTCCCTCCAGAGGAACACCTGACCCAGTCTTGATGTTTGAGTGAGGAATGTGGATCTGCCAGGAGTAGATGCTGAACTAATCCACCTTGGGACCTTGGGACCTTCTGCACTTGCTGGGGAAGAGATAAGGAGATGGGGAGAAGAGGGAGTGACTGGGAGGGGCAGTAGGGGGAAGGGACTTAGAACAACAGAATACATGGATAATAATGAGACTTTATTCATAATAAAAACAGAGAAGAATAAAGAAAAATATTAAATATTACAAAAGGTTACTCATAGAAACAATGTTTTTACTAAAAATAACTCTATCAGAATGTCCTTCTCTTCTGGAATATAAAGAAGGTGTGGCAATGGCAGGCATTGGAGTAATGAATATAGGTCAACAAGGAAAATGCAAGGAAAACTTATGCCTTTGAAAAATAGCTCGAGGGCCCTCTCACAGGACCCATACCAAATTCAGTTCAGTTATTCTCTTTCATCATAGAGAAAACATCTTTCCAGAGAAATTGAAGAACCTAATGCCTATTAAAAAACATACTGCATAAATAATGAGAAACAGAGGAAGGTAAAACACCTTTAGTTCAAATACTTCTATAAATCTCAGGATATTGTTTTCTCAGTGACTATTTTAAAAGTATTCCATGAGATTAAGAGATATGTATTTTTCTTTTTCTATTTTTAGGTTTATATGTGTATGAGAGTTTATGTACATGCATGTGTAAACAGCACATATATGTCTGGTGCCCATGAATGTTAAAAGAGGTTGCCCGAAACTGAGAGAAACTTTACAGAAAATAGAAATAAAGTTCACTAAATTCATAATCCATAATCCCTTCTTGATTTAGAACGAGACTGAAATGGATATGTTTCAGAGGATGGGCTGTGAGAGACCCCTCAGGATATTTCACAAAGGCAAAAATTTACCTTGTCTGTTCCTCATTGACCTATATTTGTGGGTCCATTACACGCCTTTGCCAAACCTCCTGCAAACTCCAAAAGGAAGGGGTGGTTGTTCTCTTGACGTTATTCCTTACCAAAATAGTGTTTCTGGGAACACTTTGTTTACAGTCAATTTTAGGTGACGTTTTTCCACCATTGTAATATTTGATATTTAGGTTTTTCTTCAAACCTTTAAAAATTAATTTTCCTACACAATTACATCATAGTTATGAGATTCCATTCTAATTGTGTCTTGAATCTAATTCTAAAAAGGTGCTAATCTTGCCTTTAATGGTCTAATTATCATTTTGTGTTATGAATTAACATTTTTAAAAGCTAGACATTCAATTACAACTTTTTAGCTTCTGAATTTGCTATTAACCTATTTACTCCTAAAGTCCATCTTTGTGAAAATATCTGTAAATGTTTCTTTTGGAACTTAGATCACTTTTGTAAATAATTCAGTATTCTTTTTTACTTCTTCAATTCTATTCCAAGCATTCAATGTTCCTATTCAGCTTAAAGCCAAGGTGTGGTCATTTTATAAAAATTGCCTTTTTACATTAGCATAATCTCTCTCTCTAAAAGTTAGTCTTGAGAGATTTGAATACTTCTAGCCCTACTCCATTGCTCATTGGTTTTACTTTATTCCTTCTACAAGACCCTCCATTGTAACTGGGGCTTAGCCTCCAAGACTGCTGCAATAATATCTGTCCAGTCTTTAGAAGTAATTCCATTACAAGTTGACCACAGGTTTAACATCTGCTTTATAAATGGTGAGTGCATTACTTCCTTGACTCTCCTGAAATATGACATTTGTATAGGAGTCCACTCAGTTCTTACATGTTTTCTATCATTTGGCAATTTATGTAGGGTTAATAGATATATTGGTTGTTTCAAAGCATTAGGCTGGTCCTCCTTATAAGGCAATGTTGAGATTAATTATCATTTTAATTCATCTGTCTGGTTCTAAATATCTCCATGATCTGTTTAACAAGGTTTTCTAATACTTGTATCTTGGCACTCATATCAACCAACTTGGCACTCATATAAACACAAACAAATAATACTTGTAATAGATATTACAGTAATTTCACCTTCATTAATCATAATCTCCTTAAATTGTTCCATTTTCAAACATCTAGAATATTATCAAAGTCCAAACATTTTACATTGTAATACTATTTCCCATTTTTTAATATAAGACAAAAATTCTCTGTATTAAACTAATTTATTTTTTAAGAAGTCCCAATCGACTCAGCAAATTTATTGTCAATCATGATTCAGATGATTGTGAAGTGGGGCAGCTATGTAGTGTGGCAGCATCTCAAGGAGAAGGTCCAGTGACTGTGCAGATGGCTTTAAAGCCACAGGCAAGCAGCTTATTTATGAATTTGTACCAGAATTATTGCATAAATTCTATCTGGTAATATTAATTAAAACCCAGAGCCAGATTTTGGGAGAAAAACTGAAATTTCAGAAAGACAGAAAGACAAGTCACATATAGTTTTCACATAGCCAACCCCTCAGCTCAAAAAGGGTAGATCATGTTTCTATGAATTCTCAGACTGAATTTGTCTGAGTCTTCAGTGGAAATGGAATTCAGGCAATGAGAAGAACTTATTTTGCCTTCTCTGACATTTTATTTCTTTTCCTGCCCAAGTATCTCAATTCCTGGTTCAACTTTTCTAGTTCTAGTAGCAAAAGTATATGCCATCACTGCCTGTCTCGCTTTGGCTCTGAAATCAAAGAGATTTAGAGGATCTCTGCATGTGAGTTTCTTGGAAATAAGGTGTGTGGGTTAGGACTTTGTGACCTTCATGGCTTGATTCTGTGGGTGGTTTTGTCCTCTAATATTTTAAGCTATTTTTATTAAATATACAATACTTCACCACAAGATGGAGTTACTATTTGTTTTGAATTATCATATGTTTCCTTAAAACAGAATCTCTGCAAGAACAAACCTGTAACTTGTTAAGCCAACAATAAATAACTCGTTCCACATTTTCAATTTACACCTGCTTTCTCATTGTCTACCGTAGTTTTTTTCTTCCCCTTAATAAGCCTAATCATACATATAAGTGTATTTCAGTTTATTGGACAGGAACTTAGATAAGGTCTATAGGACTATACATTACAAGAGGGGTAGAAAAAATATAATATATCCCTATGAAACCCACAAAGAACCTCATGCAAAACTGAAAATCTGAATTACTTAAAAGTAATCTAACTAGTATGTACTAGTTTAAACCTGTTTGGTTACCAAAGTTCAACATTATTCATATTGAATAAAGTGAGGGAAAGGGACTTTTATTTTTCACATAGTCCCATCATTTGCAACAAATGATAAAAGTTGTGGCTTAAGAACTTAAGCCACTTAAGAAAGTATTTAAAATGTGCATTCCTGTAACATATATGTAGAAGACCCAGACCCACAAATGCTCTTTGATTTCCACTGCAGTCTCTGTGAGTCCCTGAGAGCCCTCCATCATTAATTCAGTAGACCTAGTTCTTTTGATGGCCACAACCACTATGCCTTCTATAATCATCCAGTCCCAACTTCCAGAGGTATCCCAGAGTTCACTCGGGTTTTTTTTCTGGGACTCTTAACAGTGGTAAAGGGGGTAAAAAGAGGATGGTAGTGTTTTTGACTTTTCTTGTGCCCTTGGGACACTTTTCATTCTACTAGGCTGCCTTGTCCAGCCTTGATGTGAGGGTTAGTGCCTAGTATTATTGCATCTTGTTATGTCCTGTTCAGTTAATACTCCTGTGGGGTCTGGTTGTTTATGAAGACAAATGAAGGGGCTGCAAATCTATGGGAGATGGGGAGAAAAAGGGGTACTGGGAGGGGAATGAAGTAATGGAAGGCTGCAGTCAAGATGTACTGTATGGCCAATTTTAAAAGATATGTGCTTCCAGCAGGACATTACTGTGAGCAAGAAGTTGTTGAGTAGGGTCTTTTTCTTCCCTGCAGAGACTGAAGTTTTTATTAAAGGCTGGGTGAGTGCAAAAGTCAAGTATTAGCTTTAAAGAAAATAATATTAAAGGTGACAAAATCCAGAGTCCATAGCCTCTTCAATCCTCTCAAATGTTGTAGGATATTACTTTAAGTGTGTAAACACATGTTACATTTTTTTTTTGCGTCGGAATATTAACTTAACAGTGTAAAGATGTGTTACATTTGTTTCTGCTGTTTTTTTTAGTTATGTAAAGATATGTTATGTATGTAAAGATATATGATATAAAGATATTTGTTTATGGTGCATTTTTGATTAGTTATTAGAATATGTGTTGCTTTTTTTCACCACACTTGCCTACAGTATATGATTGGTCTAATGAAGAGGTGATTGGCCAATAGCTAGAGGAAAAAGAAAAGAATAGGCAGGACTGGCAAACAAAGAGAACAAATAGAGGATGTCTAAGCATCAAAAAAGAAGGAAAAAGAAAAGGAGGAAAGAATGAGAGTGATGTCCAAGACAAAAAGCCAGGCAGATACCAACTAGCTAAAAGCAGTGAATGTAATATATACAGAAGTAAGAAAGGTAATGAGACCTGAATATAAAAGTAGATAAAGAGAAATAACATAATGCAAGTTAAATGAGCTAGCCAGAAATGTTTCTGAGCTAAGCCAAGCATTCATACTAAGTCTCTCTGTCATCATTTGGGAGCTGGCTGGTGGTCTAAAAGAAATAACCTGGGGCTGGAGAGATGGCTCAGCGGTTAAGAGCACCGTCTGCTCTTCCATAGGACCTGGGTTCGATTCCCAGCACCCACATGGCTGCTAACAACTGTCTGTAGTTCCAGTTCCAGGCAAACACCAAGGCAAATAAATAAATAAATAATAAATAAATAAAGTTTTTTTTTTTTTTTTAAAAAAAAAAAAAGAAATAACCTGGTACACACAAATCTATACTGGAGGTAAAACTCTCTCCCTTGTAAACTCAGTTCAAAGATTCTCCCTATTTTCTGGCATCTGCAGGACATAAGAACACTATTCAATTACTCAGATATAAGAATACTTTCATATTCATATGTAAAATTGGGATTAAAGTATACTTTTCATATAATTTTCTTTTGAAAAATATAAGTATTATTGAATATTCAGTCTGAAAATATTTTAGAAATATGTTTACTGTTTGAATCTTTCTAATTGACTCATCATTATTACAACTGTTTTACACTTAAACAGATGTAATTTGAAGAAAATTAGTGATGTCTATAGAAACTTATATTATAAAGTTATTATTTTATGTATTTTTATATTCTCTCCTTTTAATAATTATAGCAAAGTAATATTAATGAAAAATTAATTTCATAATTTACAATTTTCTTCAATTTCTGGCATTTGACATCTCTTATAAAGAGAAAGGATAATTTTACTTAGCAATATGTATTCACTTTATAAATTATCTTGTAAGATTAATTCACATATACATAATTATACTTAATATATGTGTTATATTATTTTGAAACCTCATTGATAGTCTTTAATAATATGAATATGCATATTGTGAGGAACACTTTTTTATTATTTTATCACTTTAAACTACTAGTAACTTTAAATATAGGCTGATTATTTCCCCCTTTCTTCCAGGTTTGTTTTGTCAATATCCTCTCATTCTTCATACCCACCTAGTTTTAAACCAACGAAAACCCTAAGAACAACCAAAACCTACATATTTTAATACAACACTAATTTAAACAAGAGAAAAATGAAACAAACCGAATGAAAGAAAGCAAAATACCAAGCAACTGTAGTCAAAGAAAAGCATACTCTTACATAAATACACACACACACACACACACACACACACACACACACACACACACACACACACACTGAAACTCTGGTGTCCATTATTTGTCAGCCAACTACTCCTGAACATGAAATCTGCTCTGGAGTCCTTGCTATACCTAGATGATATAACCATTCAAAGAAACTGATTTTCCTTTCAGCAGTTTTGTTGTAAACCTTTACACTAGTGGCTTGGTTTCACTCATTAACTCATTTTAAAAACATATCAAAATAGCACAGAATAAAATTATTACATCAAATTTAGATAAGACAGAAAACAGAAGGAAAAGAGACCAAGACAAGGCATAAGAGTCAGTGACCCAGTCATTCTCACACTCAGGAATCTCATAAAATCATTAAACTGGAAGCCATGCTCTAAGTACAAAGGGTAAGAGTACACACTGGGAAAAACCTGTGCTTGCTGCTCTGTCTCTGTAAGTTCATATGAACTTTGCTCATGTGAATGCAGAGGGCCGTGTTTTTTGGGGGTCCTCATAGAAAAGCTTTACTGATGTGAATATACTTATTATGGAAAATTCTTAACATTTGTATGACTAGATGCTACTTTTCAAATGTTTTTGTTTAATATTTAAAATGTCTACTTTGTAACTACTAATGAAAGAATATAGAAGAATGAGATCCAAGTAAACTACAAGCATCTCTGATGAGCCTCAGTTCTACTATAAGCTTTAGTCGAACATTCAAAGAAATGTGGCCTAAATTATTTCTTAGGAATAGCAAGATTAATTAAATGTCTTTTGTGCTTTTACAGAATTAAGGCTAAAATGGAAAAATGAACATTTGGTGATAGCATAAACATAGCGTGATAAAACATTTAATTGAGTAGGAACATCTGTCCAATGGGGACAGAAGTGTTGGCTTAACACTCTTGGGCAAGGAGATGAGAGATAATAAAGAAAACAGAAAATGAGACAAAGAGAGTTTCTGTTAAATTAATGTAATTAATTAATATAGATTAAATGCTTAATATATAACCAACTGCAACTAGAAACAATACTAAGTTATTGACTGTTAAGTAATTAGTTTAATTAATGATTTAATTATTTATAATTACTTTGTTGCAATTAGCATCACCAAATGTTTGCTAATATAGATGTTTGCATATTTCACTTTACTTTTAATATTATTTGTTTTATATAATGTATTTTGGTTGTCTTTTCTCTCCTCCTACTCTTTTCTTAGATTCTAACCACCCAAATTTGACCCAATATCTCCACAAAATTAATTTTCTTTTTTTTACAGAAGATGTGTAGATAATAGTTTCTTGGTTAGTGATAGAACTAAATATTCACATTCCTTTCTCTATGCTGAGACTTATGCTTTCTTTGTACATGTGCAGGTTCTATACATGATATCACAGTCTTGATGAGTTCATGTGTGCACCCACATTGTGGTACCTGGAAGACACTGTTTTCTTAAAATCATCTACCACTTCTGGTACTTACAATCTGTCTCTTTTCTGGCATTCATAGATTCCAAAGCCCTGCAAAGGTGAGGAGATCTTTTAGAACCTAAGGCTAAAATGTCTCTTACTGTCTGCACTTTGTCCAATTGTGGGTCTCAGTGTGAATTACTATTTATTGCTAGAAGAAGCTTGATTAGGGTTGAGTGATGAACAAAACTAATGTATAAATGGCATTGTCACAAGAAGCAAATTTTATTGCTATGTTACTTTAGCAGAATAATAGTAGCTGTCCCTTTATCCTGATTTTTTACCTGAGTCACCAGCATAGATCAATGAAAGTATGCCCATTGTATCATCCTGAAATAGAATAAAAAACTCAATTTAAAACCTGCTAAAACATACATAACCAGTATTGAACAAGACCAAGGCTTTGAGGAAAACTTTCTGAACAGGATTCTGTTTGCCATGTACTTAAAGTTAATAACTGATATCCAGTATTTCACAAACATAAAAATAGGTCTGTTTTAATTTTCATTTTATGTATTTTTGTCTTTCTCATCAAGAAACACTATCCCATTCATTTCCCCATCCCTTTGTATCTACCCTCTGCCCTTGTAACTCTGTCCCCAAAATAAAATAAAATTTGAGATTATAAATGAGCAATCTCATTATGGAAACTGTAGTCTGTCCCAATGAGTCACACAGTAAACCATTTTCTCCATATATCTTTACTTGCAAATGTTCATTTCAAAGAGTCATTGGTTTTGTTCAAGGCCTCTACTTACTGCTACACTATCAATGCTGAGCCCACAGAGAGGATCCTCTTTACTATCTTGCTGTTGATCTGTGTTGTGGAGACCATGCAAATTTAGGTATGCAGAACTGACTTCTTCACATGCTCCAAAAGATCACAGATGGGGTAGGCCAACCCATAACCCTGATACTGGTAATTGCAGGGTTAGTCAGCCCCCCAGCACTATCTTCTCCTCACCATCAGAATGAACTCTCCAGTACTGCCCTGGCTAGTTCACTTTTTGCAGCTGTGAACAAGGGGTGGGTCCCATTCTACTGCTTTCATGCCTTCAAGGTTGGTTGTCCCACACAACCTGGATCATCAGGGCCCAGGCAAGATGCAGGGTCCTCTCTCCTCAGTGCTAAAACTGGAGGAGGGCAGGACAAGCTCTCCCAGCTGCCTCATAGTTAGTTAGGTAGTTAGTTAGTTAGTTAATTAGTTACTATGTGTATATGTATATGTAAGAAGAAATTCATCCCACACTCACACATCATATAGGGGATGAGGGGTGGGACCATGTCTCATGCTCACCTGCACCCTATAAACTGGGTTAGCTCTACCCAGTTGAGATACAGGCCCTTTTATCAGGAGTACTATTGCTGGTAAGAGGAACTTCAGCTCTGTTGCCCAATGCAGGTGGCAGAGACAAGAGGAGAGGGAAGCATCTTTCCCTTACCCTTACCACCACATATTAAATGAGGAGGGTATGTCCAGCTATTCCAATCTCACAACCTCAGGGCCAGCTCATTGGCACCTCTTCAGACTGTCAGTTCTACTGTGCTGCCTTACACCTCATCAGACTGTCAGTTCTACTGTGCTGCCCGATAAGGAAGTAGCCTATAAAAGGGAGGGTCACCTTTCTCACCAGCTGGAGGCAGAAGGGGCAAGGGAAGAGGACATTTTCTCAAAACCATCACCACCATTTTGCAGATAAGAAAGTTGGTAGCAGCTATTCCCCTCTCATGCCATCAGGGCAGGCTCAACCATGTACCTCTTCACAGACTCAACTCTACTGTGTTGTCCAGGTGATGCAAAATGCCTGTTTTCCTGATTGCACAAATGGTCAGGGTTTGAATCAGGTCCCACAACTGCTGAGGTAATGAGGGATGAGAGGAGGAAGAAATCTTCTCCTCACCAACATTACCCCATGGCAGATGATAGGGGATGTGATCTACTCTACAGTTCTCATGTGCTCAGGGTCAGCTCACCTACAGCCTTGTGAGCACAGTCAGTTCTACTGTTCCAGGTGAGGTGTAGGATCATCTTCCCAGACTGCTTCCACTGATAAGGCATAGGATCAATTCTCCCTAGTGGTGCAGACAGTGAGGAGTGTACAGTCCTATTTTCTTGGTCTTTGATTGTATCAAGGATCTTGGACATCAACACAGATAGTGGCTGCATCAGAGACATTAACCCAGGCACAGGTTCCAACAACAGCCCACATCAAGACATTACCATAGTCCTGAATGGCAATCAAACCTACCTTGGCCCATTCCTCATTTCTTTAACATCTTCAGATATGCCTCTGTCCATAAGACATAAACCCTTCTGTCTTTCTTTCTCCCATATCACACCATACATTTGTTCACCATAATAGTAGTCTATTTGGTGTGGAAAGGTGCCAGTGTTAGTTTTTTGCACATGGCATATGAATGGAATCTCAACACTGGGAGTATCACACAAGAGTTTAATATAGCAGTGGGCAGAGATAGGGGCAGAAGGGAGTAGAGAGAGAAGAAGAGGGGAAGACTAGTGTGAGCCCTTTCTTTAAAAGGATGGGTGGGCCCATGTTTGCATCACCACACCCAGGAGCATGATTGACACTGTTACATTCCAGGTGAATGCAAGCTTAACTCAAAGTTTACTTCAAAGTTTCTTTCTTCCCTCCTTTCCCCTTAGCCTGTCACTCCCAAAGCTCTATCACTGCAGACAATAGAATCCCTTAGCAAAAGAAAAGAACCATTCACACATCCAGCTTACTCAAGGTTTACTTCCAAACTCCTTTTCTCTTAGTCACTCCCAAAGCTCTATCAATAACCCATATTTTTTTTCCCCCGAGCTCCAGGAAACAAACTTCAGGGCCCTATGATTCAAATCCTTCAATTCTGCCAGCAAGATGAGCTAAAGACCTCTCTGTCCTTGTGTTAGCAGGAAGTAGCCAAGACCACGATGACCCTTTCCTGACCATAAACCCAGTTTTATATATATATATATATATATATATATATATATATATATATATGAAATGTAAGGATTTCCAAAGCTTGCATTCACCTGGAATGTAACAGTGTCAATCATGCTCCTGGGTGTGGTAATGTAAACAGCCTTTAAAAGATGCAAACACCTTTCTTTAAAACACCCTTTTAAAGAAAGGGCTCACACGAGTCCCCCCTCTTCTTCTCTCTCTGCTCCCTTCTGCCCCTATCTCTGCCTGAGGCTATAATAAACTCTCATATGATACTCCCAGTGTTGAGATTCCATTCATGCACCATGTGCAAAAAACTAACAGCCAGGAGGGCCAAATGTTTCTCCTGGAGACCTAGGGTGTTCTGTTGCATGCCTGTGTATTGGTCTCTTTGTCCTGCTTAGTCTGTCATGGCACTAGGAAGGACCTTGTTTACTCATCACAAAGAGATCATAATGGTGCCTAAACAGCCCTGCACCTCTGGCACCAGGAGGGCTCCTAGTTGGTGCAGAGCCTTTGCTTAAATCCTCGTGTCTGCCCCATGGCTAAAACCACTAGAATTTGGTTGAGTCTCATTGGCCCTGGCCACATGGTATGGGATTGAGATGTTGCTTCATTCTTTTTTTTTAAATTGTTTTTTGAAAATCAACATCAAACATTATATAAAAAAGCAAAGCATTCAGATTAGATAACAAAAAACCCATACAGTAATAAAATTTCTCTTTTCTATAAAATATATGAAGCACAAAAAATTGAATCTAAAGCTTCTCAAGCCAGGTTAGGCTCAGCTACAGATAAAGAAAGCATACTAGGACACAGCTAATGCCCACAGAAGAACTATGGCCACCACAAATTTATACTAAGCAATCCTACAGATAAATGGGAAGTTTAGTTTTGTTTTGGTTTTAGTATTGTGTGTTTTAAGTCATTTATTCACTCATCATCTTTCAATAAAAATGTTTTTGTTTAAAATTCACTAACAAGTGAGTATATTACCTGCTTATTCTTCTTGGTTTTTAAACCTCGCTCAGGAGGATGCACTCCAAATCCATTCATTTGCCAGCAAATTTTAGGATATCATTTTTTGTTACTGATGAATAGTACACCATTGTGTAGATATACCACAATTTGTTAATCCTTTCTTCAGCTGAGGGGCATTTAGGTCGTTTCCAGGTTCTTGCTATTAAAAATAATGCTGCTATGAACGTAATTCAGCTAATGCTTTGGGAGTTTGAATGTGTGTCTTTAGGGTATATGCCGAATACTGGTATTGTTAGATCGCATTTCCTGAGAATCCTCCATACTGCATTCCAGAGTGGCTGCACAAGTTTACACTCCCACCAACAATTGAGTACTCTTCCCCTCCTCCACATCCTCTCCAGCACAGGCTGTCATCTGTGTTTTTGGTCTTAGCCAATTTGACAGGTGTAGGGTGGTATTTCAAAGTTGTTTTGATTTGCATTTCTCTGATGGATAAAGATGTTGAGCATTTTTTTCAAGTTACTTTAAACCATTCGTAATTCTTCTGCTAGAATTCCCTTTTTAGACCTGAACTCCATTTTTTTGATTGGGTTGTTCAAGGTTTTTGGACTCTAGTTTCCTGAGTTCTTTATATATTTTAGAGATCAATTCTCTGTCACTTGTAGGGTTGGTGAAAATCTTTTTCCATTATGTAGGCTGTTGTTTTGTTTTAATGACTGCTTTCTTGGTCTTACAGAATTTTCTCAGTTTCAGGAGATTCCATGTGTTGATTGTTGTTCTTAGTGTCTGTGCTACTAGTGCTATATTTAGGTGACCTGTGTCAATGTGTTAGAGGGTATTTCCCACTTTCTTTTCTATCAAGTTCAGTGTAGATGGTTTTATATTGAGGTCTTTGAACCACTTGGATTTGAGTTTTGTTCAGGGTGATAAGCTTGGATCTACTTTCATTTTTCCACATACTGCCATCCAGGTATGCCATCACAATTTTTTGAAGAAAATTGAACATTTTTGACTACTTTGTTGAAAATCAGGTTTTTATAGGTGTGTGAGTATTAATGTCTGGGTCTTCAATTCGCTTTAATTGATCCACAAGTCTATTTTTATGCCAGTACTATGCTATTTATAATACTGTAGCTCTATAGTATAACTTAAAGTTGGGGATGGTGATGCCTCCTGAGGTTCGTTTCTTGAGGAAAATTGTTTTGGCAATCCTGACTTTCCTGTTATTCCAAATAAAATTTAGTATTGCTTTTTCAAGATCTGTAAAAAATTGTGTTGGGATTTTGATGGAAATTGTGTTGAATCTGTAGATTGCTTTTGGTAAGATTGCCACTTTTAATATGTTGATCCTACCTATTCAGGAGCATGGGACATCTTTCCATTTTCTGATATCCTCTTCAATTTCTTTTTTCAGTGATTTAAAGTTTTTGTCAAACATATCTGTTACTTCTTTTGTTACAGTTACACCAAGGTATTTACTGCTATTTGCAGCTATTATAAAGGGTAATGTTTCCCTTATTTCTTTTTAAGCCTGTTTGTCTTTAGTGTATAGGAGAGCTACTGATTTTTTTTAATTAATATTGTATTCTGCTACATTGTTGAAGGAGTTTATAAGCTGTAGAAGTTCCCTGATAGGATTTTGTGTGTCACTTAGGTATGCAATAATATCATCTGCAAATAGAGATAGTTTCTCTTCTTTTCCAATTTGTTTCCCCTTCATCTTCTTTTGTTCTCTTATTTCTTTGGCTAAAACTTTGAGAACTATGTTGATTAGATAAGGGGAGAAGGGTCATTCTTGTCTATTTCCTGATTTTAGTGGGAGTGCTCTAAGTTTCTCTCCATTTAGTTTGATATGCTGTTGGCTTCTTGTAAATTGCCTTTATTATACTTAGGAATTGTCCCTGTAATCCTGATCTTTCCTTGACTTTTATCATAAAGGAATGTTGGACTTTGTCAAAGGCTTTTTCAGCATCTAAGGAGATGGACATGTCAATTTTTTATTTGGTTTGTTTTTATGATGGATAACATTTTTATTTTTTATATGATTTACCATCCCTGCATCTGGGATGAAGTCTACTTGATCGTGGTGGATGATATTTTTTTACATGTTGTTGTAATTTGTATCCTAGAATTTTGTTGAGTATTTTTGCATCAATGTTCATGAGTGAGATTGGTCTGTAATTCTCTTTGTTGCATTTTTGAGTGGCCTGGGTATCAAGGTAATTGTGGCCTCAGAAAAATTGATCTGCTATATTCTTAATTTTCAGAAACATAGGTTTTCTGTATAATATCAGTGACTGTCTTGAAGCTCATTTTGTAGCCTTTGCTGGCCTATAACTTATAATGGCCCTCCTGCTCTTACTTCCCAAATGTTTTGGTTAAAGGTGTGTGTCACTACCATACAGCCTGTAAAAGCTTTTATACAGCTAAACAAACAGCTGAGTAAAGAAGAAAGACACATATTAGTAGGACTTTACCATATGTATATCTGACAGAGATATAATATTTGTAACATACAAAGAACTCAGAAAGCAAAGAGCCAAGGAAAAAACTGAACGCCAGGTTGGAGTGTTATGAGTAAAATATAGGATTACCAGTAAAAGAAATAAAAACTGAATACCACAGAGTATTTTTTTATCTAAAGCAGATTTAGAAATGCAAGCTAATACATTAGTTAAAATTTCATCTCACCTCTGGCCAGAATGGCAAATATCCACCAAACAACTGATAAACAATGCTAGCAGGGCTGATGAGGAAGAATTCTCATTCTCTGTGGGTGGATATTCAAATTAGTATAGCTACTCAGGAAATCAGTATGGAGAATCCTCAAAAAAACTAAAAATAAAGCTATGACCCAGCAGTACCACTCCTTGGCATTTGTTCAAAGGACATAGCATCAGATACTTGTGTTTAACAATGCTTGTTGGCAGCCTAGTTACAATAACCAGGAAATGAAAAGCAAAAACAAACACCTAAAGGGTTTCCTAAAATAGATAATAACAAAGCGGGACATATGCAAAATAGAATTCTATCAGCCTTAAAACAAATATCATGAAATTTTCAATTAAATAGCTAGATTTAGAAAAGATTACTTTGAGCAAGGTATTCCAGGCACATGACAAAAATCACTTGTTCTGTCTCATCTATGATTTCTAGATCCAAATCTTCAAGTGAGTGTATAAAATGTAGAGAAATAATACAAACTAGAAAAGTATGAAAAAAATCATAGTCAAGGAAATGAGGAGTATAGAATAAACAAGGGAATAGAATGATACAGGTGATGTGGAATGGTAAGATGTAAAACAGGGGGACTATAACTGGTTAGGAGTAGGTAGATCAATCCAAACTGAGAAAGAAAACAACACCAAGGTTGGTTGAAACGTCTCAAGATAATGTTACTTTATTTTTACATAAATTATACATATACATATGTAATATCTCAAAGGAAGTTAAGCCACTTGGGTAGACAATGCCCTCCCCAAAACCATAGACTAATAAATGCATGGTAGTATACATGACAAATTATTAAAGATTTGGTCAGGGAGTCCAAATGACTTGCCAAATATAGAGTATGAATGTTGCCCTTAGTGACCTCTCAAGAATAGGTTTATATTTTTGAAGAAATTACATACTTAGGATACAAGACCTGAGTAATTAGAACAGATACATACCCCAAGGATCCTTTTACTGTGGTCTAATTTCTAAGCTATAAGAAAATTGTATGTATATTATAAAATATTTGTAACTGAATTTTGAACGACTAACCTAGAGAGGTGCCATGTTTACCTCTGGCAACCATGTATTTGTGTAACTCCTCTTGAATGTGAGAACTTTCTAGAATTTGCAATTTTTCTAACACCTACTCTACTTAAAGACATTAATGGAAAATGTCACAGGTTCAAACCAGTTTGGAGGAAATGCAAATCTTAGAAACATTTCAAACATGAATCATATAGTGTCCTCCTGTATTGGAGTCATTTCCAGTCTTCTTTCCTTGGTTCTAATATGCAACATCATATAGATTCTCAACAATTCTTATCTCACCTCAACTCTATTGCTGACAATTTTCAAGATTCCTTCTGTCATAAGCAAGCTTCTAGTGCTACATAAGAAATCACTTTCCAATAAAATACTTAATGATTGACTACCCCACCCTATATCATACTATTGTGAAGAAAACAGCTATGGCTGACCTAATGTCCTCAGTCACAGAGGTACTCTTTTTTGTTTTTAAAATTATTTTATTATTATTATTTAACATACTCATCACTATTCCCCCTCCCTCCTCTTTTCTCAGACATGCCCCATCTTCCTCCCCTTCCCTTCATTCACTTCCCAGACAGATTCAGAACTTCCAGTGGTAGTCAATACACTCTGGCATATTCAGTTGAGGCAAGCCCAAGCCCCTCCAATAAGTATCAAGACTGAGCAAGGTGTTCCTCGGTAGGCAATGGGCTCCAGAAAGGAAACTCTTACTCTAGAAATAAATTTTTGTTCCCAGTGCCAGAGGCCCCTCAAACTGCACACCATTAAACTGTCATCCACATTCAGAGTACCTACTTCACTCCCATGTAGATTTCCCAGCTGTCAATCCAGAGTAGGTGAGCTCCCAATAGCTCAGGTTAGCTATTTGGCTATTTGTGCAGGGTTTCTTATCATTATATTGTACATTTTGCACATATAATCCCTCACCGTCTCTTTGACTGGACAGGGAACTCTACCCAGTGCTTAGCTCTGGATCTCTGCGTCTGCTTCCATCAGTTGTTGGATAAAGTTTCTATCAGCTAATAACAATTATTAATAACTAATTATATTTATAATTAATAATATTAATAACAATTAGGATGTTTATCTATTTGATTATGGTGGAAAAACAGTGTAAGCACCCTCTGCACTATTGTTTGTTGGTGTCTTAGCTGGGGACATTTTTGTGCATTGTTAAGTATTTCCCTAGAACCAGATTTTTCTCTAACCCTACAATGGCTCCCTTTATCAAGGTATCAGTTTTATTGTTCTCTGTCTCCGTCCCTACCCCAAATCAAAAATGGCATTCCCTTATGTTTTCTTCTCACCTCACTACTAAAATAATGTATCATTGTATTGTATATATTACCACTTTATCTTTTTTAGTAATAAATTGATACATTACATACATGTGTGTATTTTACTGATTGTATTTGCTTTTATTTATGCTGCCTAGCAAATGTTTCTAACTTTCTCATAGTTCTACTTGCTATGTTGCAGGTCTCTTCTTATTGTTTCTGTGTTAGCTATGCTACTGTGAAGCTCACTAGAGCATGTGGAGAGAAGAAAGGAGGGCAGTTTTGAGAATAATTGATCAATAGTGCAAGATTGCACCAATATAAAGACTTCCAGTTTATTACAGTAGAATGAGATGCTATACTAGTTTAGGCCATAATTATGAGTTATGTATAGCAAAAGTATTAAAGAATTTGTGTTTTACTATAAGAATCGGTTTATGACCGATACATAGCATACCTCATTTGCATATTAGATTATGTACACAGGTATCTATGCTTACATGGGACATCATTATTTTTAATTTTTCATTTATCAGTTAAAATTAAATGTGTTATTACAAAAAAATATGTCAAGAACTAAAGGTGAGTTGAAATTCTGCCTTACTTAAAGCTAGCCTGTCACAGTTTCACAGATGCTACCCAAAGAAAGAGGTTCCTAGATTAGAAATGAGGGCCTTTATTACACACAGCACCACAGCTGGTGTGAGATTTATGAACATTCAGGTTTTTTTCACAGCCCCTACAGTCCTCTAAAACAATGCTGAGACAGGCTCAGGTGGATGCTATACACAGTAAATTCATGTCACAGTTGAGAAAATTTAAATTTGGAAAACTGTTTTTATAAAGAAAACTGCTAGTAGAGCTGTCCTACCATTAGCCTGGAAGGAGCTATTATCTTTGATAAATAGTATTGGAGAGGAAACATATCTGCTTTCTGTCACAGAAGGACACACTGCTTCTATCTTCAAGGTTATTTCCTATACTCTCTTTCTTAAAAAGACAATCTGCCACATAAGCAATACAAGATATAAGAGAATGCTTGGGTGAATCATCACACCCAAGTATGAAGCCTGATGCTTTTTATTTAAGACAATATAAAATCATCAGGATTTAGCAGTTTTTAATATCTCTTGTACTTAGGAAAAAAATAATTGTTAGATATAAATAGAGTAAAATTATCTCTATAAAACATGCATTCCTCTCTATATATAATTTATGCATTTATATGTATATCTACAAGCATATATATTGTAGTAGCAGCAATTAGGATTCAAAAATAAGAAGAAGATAGAGGAATGCTGAACAGTCCCTAATTAAGCCATGTCAAAAAGTTCCAACTTCAGTTACAGATTATAACTCTAAATAAATAAATAAATACAAGGTAGATGAAGTAATCTGTTAATGAAGTTCCATCACATGTATATACACGTGAACTTGTGTTCATGTACAAAACATGACATATAACACACACAGCCAGAAAAAATATTTTATAAAAATCTAATTTCACTGAAGTAGATGATTAATATTTACTAATACAGTGAAACTTTCTGTTATAAATAAAATTCTTATAAGTAATTGTTCATTTCTCTTATGCTTCTTTTTCTTCGTATTCTTATGTAAATTTTATACTTTATTTTATAAGCTAGAACATTTGTCATAGTTCTCATTAATTTGGAAATTTTGTGTATATTATGTATTTATCATAAAATATATTTTAAAATTCTCCACACAATTGAATAACATATAAATTACACTTGGTTTAAAATATTGATATGTTAAAGTGTATGAAGCAATCTCATTTTTATAATTGCCAAATAGTTTGTGTCATAGCTGTCAATAGTTTTTCATAGTGGTGTAAATTTATAATTATGTGTATGTGGTTAGGGATATTATTTGGTGAACCCGAGGCACAAGTTATTAAATATACATGCGCCATTCTAGCTAAATGCAAGTTCATTTTAAACAAAATATAGCAGAAAAATGATAAGTGACAAATATAACTGAATGTATAATTTACTAAAGAGAAAATTGCACATAGTATTTTCTATAAGAAGTTATTTGTTTTCTTTAAGAAAACACAAAGAATATTATAGAATATCCACATAATCAAATAAAAATATAAAGCACGTTCAGTTAAATTATGCCTTCAAAGTTTAAAAATATGTTCCAACATGTAATATATACCTATAAATATAGGATGAGGATTATGATGTAGGAATATCATACAGGAAAAGAAATAAATGCGAAGGAGTCACCAAATTTTAAAAACAGACTTGTGGATGAATGGAATCAAATTGAGGATCCAGGCATTAACCCAAAAACCTATGAACACCTGAAATTTGACAAAGACGTCCAAAACATTCAATGGAAAAAAAGATAGCATCATTAACAAATGGTGTTGGCATAGCTGGATGGTAGTGTATAGAAAAATGCAAATAGATCCCAGCCTATAATGGTGCACAGAATTCAAATCCAAGCTCATCAAAGACCTCAACATAAACCCAGAAACACTGAACCTGATAGAAGAGAAAATGGAAAGTACCCTCCAATGAATTGACACACGGGACCACTTCCTAAATTACAGCAGTAGCACAGACACTAAAAACAACAATCAGTAATTGGGACCTCCTGACTGAGAAGCTTCTGTAAAACCAAGGACATGGTCAATGAGATAAAATGACAACCTACAGAATAAAAAAATATTTTCACCAACCCTATAAGTGACAGAGGACTGAACTCTAAAACATATAAAGAACTCAAGAAACTAGAGTCCAAAATCTTGAATAACCCAATCAAAAAAATGCTGTGGAAATCTTAAAAGAGAATTCTCAGCAGAAGAATTACAAATGGCTGAAAGGCACTAAAAAAGTGCTCAACATCTTTAGCCATCAGAGAAATGCAAATCAGAACAACTTTGAGTTACCACCTTATATCTGTCAGATTGACTAAGATACAGGACACAGATGACAGCTTATGCTGGAGATGTTGCAGAGCAAGAGGAACATTCCTCCGTTGTTGGTGGGAGTGTAAGCTTGTTCAGCCACTCTGGAATTCAGCATGGCAGTTTCTCAGAAAACTGGAAATCCACCTCCCCAGGAATCCAGCAATACCACTCCTGGGTGTATACCCTAAAGATTCACATTTGTACTCCAAAGGCATTAACTCAATTATCTTCATAGCAGCATGAGTTGTGATAGCAAGAACCTGGAAACAACCTAGATGCCCCTCAACTGAAGAATGGGTTAACAAACTGTGGTACATCTACTCAGCAGTAAGAAAAAATGATATCCTAAAATTTGCAGGCAAATGGGTGGATTTGGAGAATATCTTCCTTAGCGAGTTATCACAAACCCAGAAAGATAAGCAGGGGATGTACTCACTCTTTAGTAGACTCTAAACAAAAAGCAGTGGGGGGGGGCAAAGCATGTCCAAGCTTCAAACCACAACCACTGAACAGCTTGACATCTGACACACCTTGGGCTGGCACCTTGGATACCATTCCCCCCAGAAGAACACATGACTCAGTCTTGATGTTGGGGTGAGAAAAGCTGATCTGTCAGGAGCGCATGCTGAATTAAGGTACATTGGGACCTTGGGACCTCCTGCCCTTGCTGGGGAGGAGATAAAAAGATGTGGAGAAGAGAGAGTGACTGGAAGGGGTGGGGGGGAGGGGAGTTTGAACAAGGATATATATGGATAAAAAATATAACTTTATTTATAATAAAAACAAATATATGGTAATGAGAATTTTTAAAAATTATTGATAAATACAAATATGCTAGATATTGTAACTGTAATTCTTGCTTGATAGCTGTTTTGTTATATGTAATTTTGCTATGTTGAAATTGAAACCTTCCTTTTTGATTAGACAAAAAAGGAAAAGTGATGTGGGATATCTTTCTGTATGCTGTGAATATCATTGGTTAATAAAGAAACTGTTTTGGCTTAAAAAAAGAAAATTATTTAAAAAAATGTATCAGTTTGCAAGTAAATACATAGAACTTAAAAACTGCAGTAAATGAGGTTGCCCAGACACTCCAAAAAAGAAAATGAATTGCATATTTATTTATATGTTGATATTAGCTCTCAATTCAATGCTATTCTTACTGTAATCCATAGAACCACAGAGGTTAGTCATTGAGTAAGGTACTTGGAGGAAGGGATAACATAGCTATTCTTTGGGAAAAAAAATTAAAATTGTCACTATGAGTGGATTAGCTGAGGTGTAGGGATTAGAATGGGAGAGAGAAATGGACACTAGGATGGTAGAGGAAGTTGAGAGAAAGAATAGGGATGAAAACAGCTAGAATTAATGACCATAGGAGTATGAAGACCTACTAGAATAGAAGCTTATGAAAATATTAAATTTTTCTAAATGAAATGGGTGAGAGTTATTCTCAGTTGGCCACTATTTTGTAATCAAACACAATTTCTAGCAATGGGATTGGGTTACATCTAATTGAGTTTTTGGTATAGGAAAGTACTCTGATTGCTACCAAAAAAGAAACACAAACACCACTCCAGCCACAAAGCTTTTGATATATACAATGATCCATTGACTGCAAAACATGCATATGTAATAGTAGCACAAATTTATGTGAGTAACAAACCACTACTTAATTTGACTGAAGGCTTACTCCATGAAATGAAACCCATACCTGACACTGTTGAATGGCCAAAAACCTGACACTAATAGGCCATGAACCTAGCGTAAAATCAAATATTACTATTATAAAACAAAAATAAAACATAACAATAAAATGACCCTTAATGACATTCTGCTATTCTCATTGATCAGTGTCTTTCTCAATCATCATCAGAAAAGCTACTGCTGTAGCATAGGGGAGATAATACAGAGATCCAAAGCCAGACATGATGGAGAGACCATGGAACACTCCTTCTTCCCTCTCTTCAGCAAGATTCCCTGACATCAACATAATGTTTGGCTATGGGGCTCTGCATGTGTTTCCATCAGTCACTGGATAATGGCTCTCTGATGACAATTGGGGTAGTCACCAACCTATGAGTATAGTGGGATACTTTCAGGTAACACTATGTTGACATATAAAACCTATTTTCAATAAAAGAAAAAAAATATTAGCCTGTACTCTTGTCTTTCCCAAGCCTAGAGCCTATATATTCCCAATAAACCATAATTATTCAAAGACAGGCACTGGAGTAAAGCAGATAATTAGTCTTGTGCATCTGGCTTAGAACAATCCTGGCTCACTCATTGATATCATTAAAAAATTGGCAAGGTATCTTATAAGCAATACTCCTGGGCAAATAAGACAAATTAAGTACAGAAGCATTTTTCTTTTAAGAAAATGTATGCTTAGGGATATGTGTGTAGAGGACTGCTGATTTTGATTTTAAATAGAATTAGGCAGTAAGAGAAAACATAATCCAACATTGCTTACTTTTGATATAAATATATATACATTAACAGATTCATTCAAAATAGTTTTTTTAACTTAGATTTTATGGATAATTTTGTTTTGTTCTTATCCTTTATTATATCTATTTTTTATTTTTAAATATTATATTTCTTTGCAATAATTTACTGCATTGCATATTTAATATTCTGGAGGTAGAAATAAAACTAATAAAATTAGTACACATTTAAAGAAGCACAGTCAAATAGTGTGTTCACAAAAGTTAAAAAGTACCATAGTAAATAAAATGTTAATAGTACTCTCTCCAAAATAACTTTCTGATTTTCATGTCTGATTTTTTTCAAGTTTTATTCTTTATATAGTATCAAAAAGATTTTACTATTTGATCTATTTTTTTTACTACTAATATCTCTCAATTTTATGAATTTCAACAAAAACATGTATGCATTAAAAGATTATGTTTTATCATATTATAATTATGTTTAATTTAAAATATTTTACTTTACATTATTCCAATTTATAATTTGGAACTAAAATATTTTGCATTATATTGTTGTACAGTATTTCAGTGTAAAATCATTCTGTATTTTCCATCTCTCGTATTATTTGTGATGTATTTCTGCCTTTTTTACTTATCTGAAATTCTTTTTCTAATTACATTGTACAACAAAATCTTGGCTTAGTACACTTAAAGTGTTATTTTCAGAACATATGTATGAAGTTATATACTTATAAAATATTTGTCTGTCTTTGTTCTTCTGTATGTGCATATTAATTACCTTTCTATCACTGTAACGAAATACTTAAGATAATCTATTTCAAAGGGGAAGAAATGTTTATTTTTGTTTATCTTAAGTGATTTCAAGAATTAATACATGACTCAACTGATTTGTGCATGTGACTAAGAAGAAATTGTACCTAGAGCAGAGAGTTGAGAGATTTGCTTGGCACCCCGGACAGAGGAAAGGGGAGAGAGAGAGAAAGAGAGAGAGAGAGAGAGAGAGAGAGAGAGAGAGAGAGAGAGAGAGAATGAAAAAGGATAGAAAGGAAGAGAGACAGAGAGAGAGGTAAGATTATGGAGAAAGAGGAAAAGAAAGAGAGGTATGGGGAGAGAAAGAGAGAGATACATACAGAGAAATAAAGAATGAGCAGTCTCTTTAAAGAAGAGCATACCACTTAATGTCTTAAAGTAGTTTAACCTCTCCCAACAGAGCTGTCAAATGGAAAACAGGTCTTGTATGCATTATTGTGGATAATATTTATATTTTAGTTCTACAACTATGAGTATGTTTGGTGGATACTTTATAATTGTACATTTTGTCATATGACATTTTTGATGCCTTCATTGCACTGATATATGTTCAAACACATATTATGCCTTATTTATTAATTTAGTAATTTTTTAAATCCACCAACATGGCTCAGAGTCAAGGCCTTTGTTTTTCTACACATAATTTACTAACTAAGATAAAACTTTACACAATACATAAATACCATCAACTCTTCATTTACACCTGAGTGTAACTTAATAGCTAGATATATTTTCCCATTACTTCTAGTTTCCAAATTTCAAGTTATTTATAGGATTCATATACTGTAATTATATTTTAAAGAATAATATTACATAGTCAGTCTGATAATGGAAGTAATTTTTTTTTATTTACTAAGAATGTACACAAACATTGTTGTGAAGGTGAAATCTACATTTCAATGGAAAACCCTGAATGCTGGAAATGTCAGAGGCCACGAGATATCTACCAAGAAAAACTGTAGTATAAAGTGGAACTAGTCAATATGTGCAATGAAAATGACAAAATCTCACAAATAGTAGTTTTTGGAGGACAGATGATGCTAGCAAAAATTTCAGGTGTTGAACTTAGACAAAAAATTTTATATATATTTTTCTGGACTGGAATCTTGCTTTATTCATCCATGGCATTTTATTTTTGTTTTTAACATTTTGAAATAACTTTTATTATGTGTCATTGCATAGAGGAATTCCAAAAAATGAGAAAGAGAATAATATTGCGTATATAATGATCAAGTACATTGCATTGAAAAATCATGTAGCAATAGATTAAACCCTATGAAGGCAAGTAAGTCTGAGCTGTGTAGAATATATCTAAACACTAATAGATAATAATTTTTGGCACTATTGCATATTTATTATTAGGTCAGTAAATTCTGTTTTAGTAACTTCAATATCTAGGGTGTAACAATCTATAGATAATGTATAATTTTCTGCCTACTCCACATTGTATTATTCATGATAGACAAGCTTCACATTGATTTGGTGACTGCTATGCAGAAAATAGTGTAAGGAAAGTATAATGGAGCACATTTTATCGTGAGGTAACTCAGCAGAAATAAATAGGGTAGGTTGTAAGTAGTGGGAAATGAACCAAGAGTAGTGCTTTCCTAATAATCCCAAGAAAGTGAAGCATTGTTGTGGTGCCAAAAGTTATTTAGGAGTAAATATGACAAAAAGGCAGAAAAAGGGGAAAAAAAAGATAAGTGAGTGGAACAGGCAAATTACAGAGGAAATGAAGTGGACTGCCAGAACTACATATCTTTAAATCAATGATATGAAAACAAATTGTATCATTTAAATATTTCCTCAAATAATTCAGAGAGTCAAGAACTAAGAATTGTGCATTGAGTTCTGAATGATCTAAATTTCTGCATGAAGAATTGGATAAAGGTTTTATGGCTTTTTGTGAAATAATGGACAAAAAGGTAAACACTAATCAGAAGGAGAAAAAGATGTCTGTTAATAAAAATTATCTCCTCCTTATTCACACATCCTTAAGATAAAATTTTCTAAACAGACATTTTCTGACATGTAGGTACCTGGGCCCTGAATGGCCACCTCTGCTACAGCTTAGAGCGCTGCCTTCCCGGAACACACTGGGAAATAAGCAGTGGGGGAACAGCTGGGTACCTCGTTCCAGAGTACATGCCTCAGAGGTAAGCGACTTAGCTTGGGGTAGGGAAAGCACAGTGAGAGGTCAGGAGTATTCTGCCACCTAAACTCAGGCACTGAATGGCCACTCTGTTGCTGCAGCATGGACCACTGCCAGCCCTACAACAGAGCTGGGAAATTAGCAGCAGGGGAACAGCCAAGTCCCTGGGTACACAGCTGAGAGATAAAAGGTCAAGAGGTGAAGACTGGCACCATAACACTGCGACCTCATGAGAACTACCGACCCTCTGAACACATAGCTGATTATAAGCCCCCAGACCAACAATTCACTAAGAGCTGATGAAGGTCTAACCAAAACTGAATAGGGGAAACAATGGACAGACAGCAAGAATGCGTACAATCATACAAAGGTCAGCAAGACACCAACAGAAGAAGCAAGTAGTTATATAGCTTCAAGACCAGAACATAACAAAAAAGAGGGAACAGAAAGAAACAACCTTAAAAACAGCTTTACGAAACTAATAGAAGGTTTAAAATAAAATATAAAAAACTCCGTTAAAGAAGTAGAAGTAAATACACACAGAAATTAGGAGAGATAAACAAAGCCCTGACAGAAAACAAAGAAAATCAAGAAAAAGAAAACAAACAGGTGAAAGAAATTTTCCAAGAATTCAAAGCTAAAATAGAAGTAATAAAGAAGGCACAAACTGAGAAAAAACTAGAAATAGAAAACCTAATAATTAGCAAGGTTCAATAAGACATTTACAAGGTGAGATTTATACAACATGACCAAATAAAATTTATTCTAAGAACTGAATGGTGGTTAAAGGTTAGAAAGTCCATTAGTAACAACCAGCACTCCAGCAGAATTAAAGTAAAAAAAATTAGACACATCATATACACACATACATATGTAGTTTTATATACATGTATATACATATATATGCAAGGTGACAAAATACTGTACACATCATATGCACACATGCATATGTAGTTATATATATATATATATATATGCAAGGTGTTTCACAAGATACTGTACCAATAGTTATTGTTTTTCTGTTTTTCTTTCAGATGTTCCTTGTTTTTACCAAAATAAAACATGTATACAGTTTTAGAAGTTTAAAAAAAAAAAACAAAAAACCAGAACTACAGATTCAAACATAACCAACAAAATCTAAAAGATGGAAGAGAGAATATCTGGGGTGGAAGTCTCAATTGTGGTAATAGATATATCAGTTAAAAAAACCCACTAAAACCAAAAAAGTCATAGCACGAACTGTCCAGGAAATTTCGAACACCAGGAAAAGACCAAACTTGAGAATAATTGGAATTGAAGAAGGAGAAGAATATCAGTTCAAAGGCACAGAAAATATATTCAACAAAATCATAGGAGAAAATATCTCCAACCTAAAAAGGAAATGCCTATAAAAATACAGGAAGCCTAAAGAAGACCAAATAAAATAGACCCAGAAAAAAAGGTTTGCTCGCCATATAATAATTAAGCCACTTAACCTACAGAATAAAGAAAAATACTAAGAGCAGCAAAGGAAAAAGGTCAAAGTACCTTTAAAGGCAGACCCATCAGAATAACACCTGACTATTCAATGGAAACAATGAAAACAAGAAAGTCCTGGTCAGACAATATACAGACTCTAAAAGTGCATGGATGCCAAACTAGACTACTATACCCAGCAAAACTATCAATAAAAAAAGAGGGCATAAACAAGGTATTTTACAACATAACCAGATTTATACAGTATCTAACCATAAATCTGGCTACACAAAAGGCCCTAGAGAAAAAAACTGCAAACTAAGGAAACCAGAAACACCCATGTAACAACAGACAATTGATAGGCCCACAGAAGAACCTCCACCCTATCACCCAAATAAATAAAGTAACAAGCTATTACCAAAATGATGGAAAATATTTATCATTGGTCATTAATATCCTTTAATATCTATGGACTCAATTCACCTATAAAAAGACACATCCTAACACAATGGAAACAAAAACAGAAGACATCCTTCTGCTACATACAAGAGATGCACGTCAACTTTAAAGGCAGACACAGGCTCAGAGTAAAGGTTTGAGAAAAGGCTTTCCAAACAAGTGGTCCTAAGAAACAAGCTAGTGTACCCATTCTAATATCTAAAAAATAGACTTTAAACTAAAATCAATAAAAAGAGAACAGAAAGATCACAAATTATTCATATCAGGAGAAATTCATTGAGACAAAATCTCAATCCTGAATATCAATGACCCCAAAACATTGGTATCTACATATGTAAAAGAACAACTTCTAAAGCTTAAACCCTATATCAAACCTGGCACCCTAATAATTGGAGACTTCAATATCACACATTCACCATTGGATAGATCAATCAGACAGAAAATCAACAGAGAATCAAGGGATCTTACAGAAGTTATAACCCAAAAGGATTTAGTAGATATATACCAAAATTTCCACCCAAAAAAAAATGGAATATGCATATTTCCCAGCACCCCATGGAACTTTCTCTAAAATTGTCACATACTAGATCATAAAGCAAATAGCACCAGGTACCAATAAATGTGTATAAATCCTTGTACCCTTTCTGATCACCATGGTCTAAAGTTAGGGTTCAAAAACATCAAGAATCACAGAAAGCCTACCAACTCATTGAAACTAAACATCACTCTGGGTCAAATAAGAAATTAAGAAAAAAAATCAAAGACTTTCAAGAATTGAAGGAAATGAATCCACAACACACCCAAACATATGGGATACAATGAATGCAGTCTTAAGGGGAAAATTCATACCAATAGATGCTTACATGAAAAGACTAGAGAAATTCCATACAAGAGAAGCATCAATATAGCTTAGGGTTCCAGACCAATTAAAAAGCAAACTCACCTAGAAGGAGTAGACATCAGGAAACCATCAAATATAGAGCTGAAATCAACACAATTGAAACAAAAAGAACAATACAGAAAATCAGTGAATCAAAGAGTTGGTTCATTGAGGAAGTTAATAAGATACATAAACACTTATCCAAAGTAACAAAAAACAGACATAGAGTATCCAAATCAACAAATCAGAAATGAAAAGAGGAACCTAACAAGAGATCCCCATGAAATCCAGATAATTATCAGGTCATTCTTTCAAAATCTATACTCTACAAAAATGAAGACCTAGAAGAAATGGACAGCTTTCTAGACAGGTACAATTTACCAAAATTAAATCAAGATCAAATTAAAGACCTAAATGGTCCTATAACACCAAAGGAAATTGAAGCTGTCATTAAAAGTCTCCCAAATAAAAAAAGCCCAAGCCCAGATGGTTTCAGTGCAGAGTTCTTCCAGACATTCAAAGAACAGCTAATGTCAATACTCCTCAAAATGTTCCATACAGTAGAAACTGAAGGAATATTGTCAAACTCTTTTTATAAGGCCACAATAATCCTGATACCCAAGCCACTCAAAGGCACAACAAAGAAAGAGAATTATATAGCAATTCTTAATAAAATTTTGGCAAACTGAATCCAAGTAGGCTTCATTCCAGAAATACAGGGATTGTTCAGCATACGGAAAACTGTAAATGTTGTCCATCATATAAACAAATTGAAGGAAAAAAAATCACATGATCATTTCCTTAGATGATGAAAAAGCCCTTGACAACACCCAACAAGCCTTCATAAAAAAAGTCCTGGAGAGAGCAGTAATACAGGGAAAATACCTAAATTTCATAAAGGCAATTTACAAAAATCTGAAGGCCAACATCAAAATAAATGGAGAAAACATCAAAGCAATCCCACTAAAATCAGAAACTAGACAAGACTGTACTTTCTCCCCTTATCTATTCAATATAGTTCTCAAAGTTTTAGCTAAAACAGTACGAGAACGAAAAGAGATTAAGGGGATACAAATTGGAAAGAGATCAGACCCACAGCTCCTGCTGAGGGAAGCTGCACAGCTACCCATGGCCACCTTGAACTGAGCAGGCCAACATCTGCAGGGGTCTCTGAAGGACAGACTCAGACCCCGCCCAGAGGTGAGGAGGGTCACCAGGCCCAAGCGCTTATATCCTAGCCTGGGAGGGAGAGTTGAGCTCCCATAGCTTCCAGTTTCGCTCCCGGGACAAGTGCTGTCTGCAGAGTCCCAGTGCACTCTGGAGCAGGGGCGGATAAACTCTGCAAGTCATTAGACCCGCAGCTCCTGCTGAGGGAAGCTGCATGGCTACCCACCGCCACCTCGAACTGAGCAAGCCAACACCTGCAGGGGTCTCTGAAGGACAGACTCAGACCCTGACCAGAGGGGTGACAGGAGGCACACAAATCCGAGTGCCACAATTGACCAGGAGCCATCTAATCGTGAACCACTGAAGCCATGGGCAAACGTCAGTGCAAAAAATTACATAATAATAGAAAGGACAACATGGTAACTCCAGAAGAGAGTGGCGATCTTACAAATACAAGACATGAACTGAGCAATGAAGAGGAAACAGAAGGAAGCAACACCAAAAATTCCTTTTTGATGATCATCCAAGCTCTAAAAGAAGATATGAAAAAAAGCCTTAAAGAAATAGAAGAAAATACAAACAAAAAATTGGAAGAGATGAACAAATCTATGAAAGAAACATGCCAGGAACTAAAAGCTGAAATAAAAGCTGAAATAGAAGCAATAACAAGGTGCAAAATGAAGCAAAGATGGAAATAGAAAACCTGAAGAAAAAAGCTGGAACTACAGATAGAAGCATAACAAACAGAGTTCAAGAGATGGAAGATAGAATCTCTGAAGTGGAAGACTCAGTAGCTCAAATAGATATATCAGTCAAAGAAAATAGTAAAACTAAAAAAGCCATAACTCAAAATGTTCAGGAGATCTGGGACACCATGAAAAGACCTAATTTGAGAATAATAGGAATAGAAGAAGGAGATGAATACCAGCTCAAAGGCACAGATAATGTTTTCAATAAAATCATAGAAGAAAACTTCCCTAACCTGAAGCAGGAAATGCCTATAAAGATACAAGAAGCTTACAGAACACCAAATAGATATGATCCCCCAAAAAAATCAGTGTGCCACATTATAATCAAGCCACAAAACACACAGAACAAAGAAAAAACTTTAAGAGCTGCAAAAGAAAAGGGCCAACTCACATATAAGGGCAGACCCATCAGAATAACGCCTGACTATTCAATAGAAATGATGAAAGCTAGAAGGGCTTGGTCAGAATTTATACAGATGCTAAAACAGCATGGCTGCCAAACTAGAATACTATACCCTGCAAAATTATAAATCACCATAGATGGAGTAAACAAGGTATTTCATGACAAAGGCAGAATGAAAGAATATCTATCTACCAACCTATCACATCAGAGACTATTAGAGGGAAAACTCCAACCTAAGGACCTCAGATACACTCACAAAATCACAAACAATCAATAAGTCCACAGAAGAATACCCTAGAGAAAGGAAATACAAACAAGTAGCCACCAAAAATGGCAGGAAATATGAATCAATGGTCACTAATTTCCCTTAATATCAATGGTCTCAACTCTCCTATAACACGTCACACACTAACAAGATGGATACAACAACAGAAGCCATCCTTCTGTTGCCTACAAGAAACATACCTCAACTGCAAAGACAGACACAGGCTTAGAATAAAGGGTTGGGAAAAGATTTTCCAGTCAAATGGTTCTAAGAAACAAGCAGGGGTTGCAATCCTAATATCTAACAAAGTAGACTTTAAGCTAAAAGCAATGAAAAGGGATGAAGATGGTCACTACTTATTCATCACAGGAAAAATTGGTCAAGAGGAGATTTCAATCTTAAATATTTATGCTTCTAATATAGGGGCACCTACATATGTAAAAGAAACATTGCTAAAGCTTGAATCCCACATCAATTCTTACACCCTAATAGTGGGAGACTCCAATACCCCACTTTCAACCCTGGATAGATCAACCAGACAGAGCCTCAACAGAGAAGTAAAGAGTCTAAATGAGGTTATGATGCAAATGGATTTCATAGATATCTACAGATCCTTCCACCCAAAGGCAAAAGAATATACATATTTCTCAGCTCCTCATGGAACTTTCTCCAAAATTGACCACATAATTGGTCATAAAGCAAATATCAACAGATACAAAAAAATGGAAATAATCCATTGTAACATATCAGACCACCAGGGCCTAAAATTAGAGTTCAACAACATCAAAACTCAAAGAAAGCCTACCAACTCATGGAAACTAAACATCAATCAGCTTAACCATCTTTAGGTCAAGGAAGAAATTAAGAAAGAAATCAAAGTCTTCCTAGAATTCAATGAACATGAATCTACAACGTATCCAAACTTGTGGGACACAATGAAAGCAGTCTTAAGAGGAAAATTCATAGCGCTAGATGCCTATATAAAAAACCTTGAGAAATCCCACACTAGAGACCTAACAGCGCAGCTGAAAGCCTTAGAACAATTAGAAGCGAACTCACCTAGAAGGAGTAGATGGCAAGAAACAATCAAACTTAGAGCTGAAATCAATACAAGTGAAACAAAAAGATCAATACAAAGAATCAACGAATCTAAGAGTTGGTTCTTTGAGAAAGTTAATAAGATAGATAAGACCTTAGCCAAACTAATCAAAAAACAGAAAGACAGTGTCCAGATCAACAAAATCAAAATGAAAAGGGGGACATAACAACAGACCCCCAGGAAATACAGAGAATTATCAGGTCATATTTTTAAAATCTGTATTCCACAAAAATGGAAAACCTAGAAGAAACGGACAGCTTTCTGGACAGGTTCCATCTACCAAAATTAAATGAAGATCAGATTAATTACCTAAACAGGCCTATAACCCTTAAGAAAATTGAAGCTGTCATTAAAAACCTCCCCAAAAATAAAAGCCCTGGTCCAGATGGTTTCAGTGCCGAATTCTACCAGACATTCAAAGAAGAATTACTACCGTTACTCCACAAATTATTTCACACAGCAGAAACTCAAGGAATATTGCCAAATTCCTTTATGAGGCCACAATCACCCTAATACCCAAGCCACACAAAGACACAACAAAGAAGGAAAATTACAGACCAATTTCCCTCATGAATATTGATGCGAAAATTCTCAACAAAATTTTGCAAACCGTATACGACAATGCATAAAAGATATCATCCACCATGACCAAGTAGGCTTCATCCCAGAAATGCAGGGCTGGTTTAACATAGGAAAAACTGTAAATGTTATCCATCATATAAACAAACTAAAGGAACAAAACCACATGATCATATCCTTAGATGAGGAAAAAGCCTTTGACAAAATCCAACACTCCTTTATGATTAAAGCCCTGGAGAGATCAGGAATACAGGGAGAATACCTAAATATAATAAAGGCGATTTACAAGAAGCCGACAGCCAGTATCAAACATAATGGAGAAAAACTCAAAGCAATCCCACTAAAGTCAGGAACTAGACAAGTATGTCCTCTCTCCCCTTATCTATTCAATATAGTTCTCGAAGTTTTAGCTAAAGCAATAAGGGAACGAAAAGAGATTAAGGGCATACAAATTGGAAAAGAAGAAGTGAAGCTATCTCTATTTGCAGATGATATGATTGTATACATAAGTGACCCACAAAATTCTTCCAAGGAACTGCTACAGCTGATAAACACCTTCAGC
>PVIH01013104.1:0-11126 GCA_004025045.1 Sigmodon hispidus
TTTTTTAGTTTTACTATTTTCTTTGACTGATATATCTATTTGAGCTACTGAGTCTTCCACTTCAGAGATTCTATCTTCCATCTCTTGAACTCTGTTTGTTATGCTTGTATCTGTGGTTCCAGCTTTTTTCTTCAGGTTTTCTATTTCCATCTTTGCCTCATTTTGTGCCTTTTTTATTGCTTCTATTTCAGCTTTTATTCCAGCTTTTAGTTCCTGGCACGTTTCTTTCATAGATTTGTTCATCTTTTCCAATTTTTTGTTTGTATTTTCTTCTATTTCTTTAAGGCTTTTTTTCATATCTTCTTTGAGAGCTTCGATGATCATCAAAAAGGAATTTTTGGTGTTGCTTCCTTCTGTTTCCCCTTCATTGCTCAGTTCAGGTCTTGTATTTGTAAGATCGCTACTCTCTTCTGGAGTTACCATGTTGTTCTTTGTATTATTATGTAATTTTTTGCACTGACGTTTGCCCATGGCTTCAGTGGTTCACGATTAGATGGGTCCTGGTCAGTTGTGGCACTCGGGTTTGTGTGCCTCCTGTCACCTCTCTGGACAGGGTCTGAATCTACCCTTCAGGGACCCCTGTAGTTGTCTGTTCACTCAGTTCGATGTGGCCGTGGGTAGTTGTGCAAATTCCTTCAGCAGGATCTGTGGGTATGGTGACAGGCAGAGTTTATCTGCCCCGGCTGCAGAATGCGCTGGGACTCTGCAGACAGCACTTGGTCCTGGAAGTGGAACCGGTACCGATGGGAGCCCAAGTCTCCCCCCCTGGCTGGGATATAGGCGCTTGGGCCTGGTGACCCCTCCTCACCTGAGCGGGGTCTGAGTCTGTCCTTCTGGGACCCCTGTAGTTGTCAGTTCCCTCAGTTCGATGTGGTGGTAGGTAGCCGTGCAAATTCCCTCAGCAGGGGCTGTGGGTATGGTGACAGGCAGACTTTATCTATACCTGCTACAGAGTGTGCTGGGACTCTGCAGATACTACTTGATCACGGCGCAGACAAACTCTTTAACCTTCTAGAATCACAGGTTCAGAATCTTTACCTGAAGCCTAAATAAACCATTTGAGAAGAATTACTACAGAGCCACCTTCAGAAAGACCAGCTGTGGCACAATGTGCAGGCGTGGAAAGAAGTATTAACTAAGGGTGGGAAGGGGGAATGCTAGAGAAGCATTTCCTTCTGAGTTGAAACTCTGATTGGCTTGATGGTCATTGACTCCCATGACCAGTACTTTAACCACATAGGGTTCTGAAGTTCACAGCAGGGATTTCACAGCCAGTAGAGGGCATGTTGGCTGGACTTGCAGCAGGAGGAGGTCTCACACTGAGGCTTCCAAGCAGATTGTTTGAGTGCATTGTGTCCAGAATAGCCTCATCTATCCTATAAGCTTTGAACCCTGGCTACTGAGGGTTTTCAGTAGCCAATGAAGTTTCAGGATTCTTTGTGAAGTGAGTCAGAGGTATAGGTTATCTGTTGTTATGCTGGTGTAGAGACTGACAACTGGCTTTATGTCCAAAGAGAACAAGAACAATCAGAATGAGGACCTGTGCCATGGGCTACACTCCTTCCTTGGAGATCAACAGCTCACAAATCCATGATGGGCTCTGGCCAAATGGCTGTTTCTATAGAGCTCAAGTTTCTCTTTGAGTGATATAAAGTTTGACTGTGAAATGTCCTCCCCAGGCTCATGCATTTGAACACTCGGTCTTCAACTGGTGCTGTCTGGGGAGGCAGTGGAGCTCTCGGTCAATGAATCTCATAGTGAAGGGTCTCTGCAGACAGGCCTCTATGTTTAGCCTGCTGTTTTTTATTCTGTTTCAAGATGTGATAAGTCCCAACCACATACTCCTACCACCAAGGACTCTGCCACACCTTCTCTGCAACCATGGACACTGCCTTCAAACCATGAGCCAAAAGAAATCATTTCCAACTTACATCACATTTGTCATTTATTTTGCCAAAACAATGAGAAAGTTAATTGATCCTCTGAGATCTGTAAGGAGAGGTTTCCATGATGTCAGGAAGACCCCTGGCCTAGCTCTTCAAACATCTCCATAGCACTCACCTGCTACAGGAACCATATAGACCTAAGTGTTCAATAACTTTACCCTCAGGTGTCCCTCTGAAGAGTATTCTCCTAGTCAGCCCCTGTCAGGTCACACACCCCTCTGAGAAAGAAAAGGACAGTAGCCATTATGTTTGACACTTTATTTTTAAAGCAATTGAGAGATGTTTCTTCCATCTCCTATAGTCACATAATGACAACTGCAAAGGGCATTCAGAGAGTCTCCTCAGACAATACTGTAGCCAGTTACCCAGCCCAATCAACACTACTTTCCCAAATATGTGGGCATATGTCTAATTTCATATAATCAAACATAAGCATTGGCCTCTAGTTGCTAATTAAAATAGTAATGTAGAATTTAGCATAAAAAGGAAAGAAATGGCACTTGGTATCTTTTTCACTGAATAATTTTCAATTGCTGTTTAACCTAATGATTCTGTTTCCATAGAAACACAACTTAGCACAGGGTTTTCCATAAAGTCAACAGAGCCTTCCTGAGATCCATGGCTGGAGTATCACTTAGAAGCTGCAGTATAATTTGCCAGCCTTCTTTCGTCTTCTTACAAGCAAGTGATACTTATGAAACTTTGGGCTGGGGAGGGGGTGTGCTGCACTCACAGTAATCAGGTATCCCCACCGTCTCTCCTGCTTCTGCTCAGAAATGCAATGTCCTTCTCTGATGAGTGGGTATGAGCCTGGGACCTCCCAATCTCCTTCCTCAGAGTCTGGACCACTCACAGGCCACAAGAGTCTGTATGGATGATTCTGGGAGAAAGTCCTGCCGAAATACCCTGACCAGAAAGAAAGTCACATTTGCCTGTCAAGCATATAGCAAAAGCTCCTAGAGAAGCCTGGGGTTTTCTCAGGTTCCCTTCTTTTCAAAAGTACAAGCCCTCTGAGGTGTTCCGCCACTAACTTCTCTATCGACTTCAGTAGATGTCTGCAAACTTCCCTGATTCCCAGGTACTTTGTGGATCTACACTTAATGAAGGGAGAGGAACTGCTTCCCCCTTGTGAACATTGTAGGCTCTCACATATCAGCCAACACAGTAGCTTTTCCACACAAAGACAAAGCCTGTTTGTATGAAGACACCCCTGCTGGCAGCAAATGTAGACATGGCAAATTAGAGGGAAATGTTTTTTTGTGTGTGATTTATGCGATTTCAACATAATTATTTGCTTGTAAAAGACATGAGAGGAAGGAAAAGGCATGAGGGCATTTTTAAGATCAGAGAAGAAAAAACAGAGGTGGGATTGGATTGTCCAGCATAGAGATGAAAGCTTTAGCATTTAACTGCCTAGGTTCAAAGTCTGGCTTTGCCAAAATATGTTGGCAACTGAGCAAACTACTTATCAGTGCCTTGATTTCCCCATCAGGTTAATAAAAGAACCTACTTATTAATGGTGTTGTGAAGACTGAATGAGTTAATATGCATAGAAAAATCTATACCTGGCATATGGTAGGCACCACAACCTAAGTAATTACTATTATTAAGTATAGGCAACTAGGAAGCATGAACAAGGTTAATTTTCCGGCATTCTCTGAGCTGTATTTGATTCCATCATAATTCTATAGTGTGGTTTATTATATTTAAAAAAATCTTCGCCCTTAAGGAGTTGGGAGCATTCTGCATTGTCCTCCAGAAGCTATTTGGTAATATTTAAAAGCATCTTTTCTGGAATATGGGGAAACCAAAGAACTAATTGTACAGGTAGCTTAATTATGGGGCAAAGGCCAAATGTTCCCCCTAACTCTTTTGATGCCCATCCTTTCAATGAAAACCACTTTGGCTTTCAAGCTAGTTCAAAGCCCCATTTGCTGGAGAAGTTCTGACAATCTTGGTTTCAGCTTTTCTACAGTTTTTTTTTTTTTTTTGTAACCCCAATATATGGTGGAAAATTCTGGAAATACCTCACAAGACCAACAAAGAGCTTAAGAGAACCATATGATTGCCCACCAAATCAAATAAGTCCACACATTAGAAGCCATCAATGTTCTTTCATTTCTTAATCTGACTGGGTTATTGATAACCAGGAGCATGGTATGCAGCTGAGAAGAGGAATGTCTGAGACAACCTATGTCATCTTCCACAAAAGCTAACAGGTTGCATCTTTCTTTCTGGCCCTGGAAATCCTAAGGTTTCTGAAAAGGAGGCTATGTGCTGAACTTCAGTCCTTGATTCCTTTCCAAAGCAACTGTTTCCTTCAGAGTTAAGATACATTGAACCAAAGTGAACAGTGAGTCTCAGAAAAGACTCCTGTTCCCTCAGGCCCTCTGAACCATGTAATATCTATCAGACACTTGGTCTTAATGACTAGAATTGTTAAGTCTTGTAAGAGCACACTTCTGGGATGGCTTGTTTGGAATTAATTGGTTTGTTTATTGATTGATTTAGAGACCTCTTATTTCTGGTTTCTGCTTCTGTCCCATGTGGTCATGGGACAGAAGTAGAAACATGATAGGAAAGAAGTCAGAGCCCTGTACATCTGGGTAGACACCCCCAGTTTTGGCATTTGGTCCAAGTAGGGCTGGAGTTCAGGTTTCAATTATTTTATCAGGATCAGAATCATAGTTTGGCTCCAAGTGTATAGCATCTGATGGAGTGTTTGCCCTGGTATGTACAAGAGATTCCACCACTACATAAAACATGCTGGTGCACACCTACATTCTCAGTATGTGGTAAATTCAAGTTAGCCTTCATGTACATAGGGAGTTCTGGGCCAACCTGGGCTACATGAGTAATATTTTTGGGGGGTGCATAGGTTGGTGTCAACTCCATAAGAGCACAGGCAAAGGGCTGTTCTAAGATGAGACAGCAATGCATTGTTTCCTATCACAGTGAAGTACTTGAGCTACAAGAAGCCCTGCCTGTGCAAAGGCCAACACATTAGGAAGCAGGTGTCTGTGCACATGTGGGCTTACGGCTGCCATCCTGGGTGGGCCAGTCTCATAGGTTTGGACTTAAACACATCACAGTTCTTTTTCAAATGTTTGGGTTTCTAAAGTGTGTCTGGCCTGCCTTCTTGCATCCCACACTCAAACTCTGAGTGTTTTAAGGGAAATCCAATCCACATGTCTCTGATATGCTTATACTTAACATATCAAAATATTGTTTTATGAAAACCACTGGGCATCCAGGTTCTTCAGCAGTTCTTTCAATGGGCCTTTTTAAAAGTTCACCCCTAGCCTAGAAACAGGAAGTCCTATGTGTGCCAAAAGTTAAAAAGAACTTGAACCTCAAAGGCAGGAAAAAAAAAAATGTGTTTGGCATCCTATCTGGAGCTCCAAGTCCACAGGGTTCCAGAGGATTCTATACTGGCAAGTCCTGCCATGTTTCTCAAGTTGAAAATAGTCCAGGCACACCCCACCTTTACATTAGGTGAGATGTGAAACACAAGCAATCGGGGCACCATGGTGACCAGGCTTCACATAACAGAAAGCCCTTAGTGCTGCGGTAAGACATCAAAATCTGCAGCAGGAGCCAGGCTGCATCTCTGCCTTGGGGTGGATTTGATGACTGTAAGTGCTCTGTGAATTACAGGCTTCCTAGGACTCCCTAAGTCCTTTCTTTTTTAAAAATAGAAAGAGAGAGGTTTGGGCCAAAGGTGCTGTGTTGCTACAGAACCCAAATGAAAGCAAGGCCAGAAGACTTAACTGTAAACCCAGGGGCTTATAGGGTGTAGGGAGAGAACAAGGCTCTTCCCTCCAGGACTATAATTACAGTGACTTTACATGAGGACCTTGCCAAGGGTACAGCTCAGGGCCCTGCCCTCCTGTGCTCTTGCTGCAGGCTTTATTTTCCTGCCCAGGGTCTCCAACGTAAGCCCATTAGAGAGACGTTGAGTCATCCAAGTTCTCTTGGCATTTGTGAGTCTTTTGCCAGTTTTGTACTTTAAGAATCTCATAAAAGCTTTTTCCTAGTACTGTCTTGACATGATTTTCTATAGTCACCTGGAGATAAATGTTCTCCGTAATGGTCTAACACTGGTGAACCCTAGCTACTGCCCTCTTAGGTCCATAAACTTTGTATGTCTGCCTTGGTGCTCTTCTGGCAGACTGGCTCCCACAAACAATACTTTGACAAAAAATTCTCATTGTTGAGCTGGGGTGGTTGCCCAGTTGGTCAAGTGCCTAATGTTCATGCATAGGAAGCTGAATCTAGTGTACACATGGCAGCATACTTGTAATCCCATTTTAGACAGGAAAATATTCTGGGCTAAATGCCCAGCCTCATATAATTGGTGAGATTCAAGCCAATGAAAGACCCTGCTTCAAAAACAAAGATATAACTTGAAGAATGATATCCAAGGCTAACCTCTACGTGTGTGTGTGTGTGTGTGTGTGTGTGTGTGAGAGAGAGAGAGAGAGAGAGAGAGAGAGAGAGAGAGAGAGAGAGAGAGAGAGAGAATGATGTGCTGTTAGCAAGTCATTCTCCTTTGTCTTTAGGATACAATATTTTCAGGTTCCATGTGACAAGGGCATCTTCCTGGTCCCATGTCTCATCCTCTCCCATCTGTGTGACTCAGTACCACACGTGTGATCAATCCACAATGTATTTCACTGTTGCTCAGCATCCAGGCCTTTCTACTTACCACAGTGGCAGCAAGCATCATCATACCAGACCTTGAGTGATACCAACATCATTGTTCATACTAGTTCTTATATCTTAGGCTTTAAAGCTGAACATACCGCAAACAACTCAGGATACACAATGTTCTGAGTACGCCTTTAGGAGTGTACATGTGTGACTCCAAATGAGCATCATTCTTCCATGCACACATATGCCTGGACTGTGACAGGTTTCAGTTCAGGAAGTCTCTGCCTGGCCGTCATCCCTGGTGTTGGGGCATGCCGAAGTTACAAAAGATGTTCGACTTTCTATTGGATTCTCCTCCCACATGTAGGGCCCTGGTGACTACCCGTAGAGAGAAAAGGCCCCATCTAGGACTTGAGGCATCTTCCTGTTCCTTGGCTGCACTTGCAGAATCTTTCTGAGTAATCAGCCATCTCTCATTTCAGCCTCCTATGGGGAAGGCTCCAGCAGTCTGTGGAAGGGGAGTCACAGGGTCTGTAAGGGAGGGGGTTACCCAGGAGCACAGTGTTGGCTCAGTCTGCTTTCTGTTAACCTTGGGTATGTGTTGGTGATGTGAAAGCAGGAAGAGACAAATGTCACATTATCCCCCTTCAGCTTTGACTGCCTTGCTTGGCATAGAATCTACCAGTTTAGACCACCTATAACGCCGACCTGCCTTGGAAGAAAAACGCTCTCTGATGAACACACGCAGGAATCCGTGAGGCAAGAATGCCCTCTAACGGAAGCATGAGGGACATCTGGGATTTGCCCTGTTCCTACCTCACTGGCAAGGATTTTGCTCCCTGTTTTACTTACACCATGGGCTCAAAGCTCAAATTCATTTTCAACTTCTTCTATTAGGGTGAACACTTAAAATGTTCACTGTCTTACTGTCTCAGGCTCTGGACCTGGTAAACTGGGGGAAGATTCTTCTGTGGCTCTGGTCAGCTATGAATCCCAGTCTCTATACCCAGAAGGCTGTGTGACTGTGTTGTGATAAAGTGGTACCAGAAACCAGCAGGGAAGTTTCTCTAATTCACCTGTACATGCACAAGCCTTACATAGAAGTATTTCATTGCCCTTACTTAGACATTTGCTTATTTTTTTACTCTTATGTATAACTGCGAAATGCAGCTTTTTCTGGGATTAATTTCTCAGCCACAGTGCTTTCGGTCCCGTCTTCCTCTGAGAAGTGTGCTGCTCTTTCCTAAAGGCATGTGTTTACCATTTAGCCAATTCTACTTGGCTCAAGGCACCTTGAAGCCCTGTGATGCAATGTCACAGAGCAAGAGTCCAAACAGAGCTGCGTGGGTCGGCATAGGCAAGTTCTGTCCAGACTTGCTGTCTGTACTTACTGAGAAGAACCCACATAGGCATGTTCCTCAAACACTACGATTAGCTCAAATTGAAGCCAGGATAAGGCTAAGCCTATTGGACATTCCATGTCTCTCTCCTCTGCAAGTGAATTAAGTCATTAATATTTAGAGGGCACAGACAGATGCTTGGATGTTGGGCCATGTCTGAAGGGCCTTTCCACCCATCACTTGGCTCTGAGGGTGGCTCTGACAAGAAATGGGATCCAGTCAGCTTTCCATGCCACCCAAGCAGAACCAGGTCATGTGTAACGTCAGACCATAGGCTTCCAAGAGCTACCAAGATTGGTGCTGGGAGTGTTCTGTCATTGGAATCAAGACGCAGAGACCAGAACTTATGCTGGCTTCTTTGTTAGACTGGAAATAGTTGTCTAGCCCATTACAGTTAAGTGACTTATAACTGGACTACAAAAGCTAAGTCAAGAAGGACATCCACTCAATTGTCTATTCTCAAATTTTGTCACTCATTTTTGTGGTTTATAACATTAAATCACCATGGGGCTGGGGAGGTGAGTCAGTTGGAAAAATTCTTACAATATAAGCATGAACACTGAGTTCGATCCCCAGCACCATGGTTAAAAAAAAAAAAAAAAAAGGAAAAAAAGGAGGAAATCTGAGATCAGTGTCATATACCTATAAGTGAAGTGTATGTGAGACAGAGGCAGAAAAATCTCTGAAACTGGCTAGCCAGGCAGTCTAGTCAATTAGTGAGCTCCAAGTTCAGTAAGAGACCCAATCTTAAAAAATAAAATGGAGAGCAGGTGAAGAACACTGGACACTGACCTCTGGGGTCAACATGCATGTGTATACACATACACACATACACACACACACACACATACATACACACATACACACACCACACACACACACACACACACCACACACACACACACACACACACACACACACACACCACACACACACACACACACACACACACACCACACACACACACATACATACACACATACACACACACATACATACACACATACACACACCACACACACACACACATACACACACCACACACACACATACATACACACATACACACACCACACACACACATACATACACACATACACACACCACACACACACACACCACACACACACACACACACACACACACACACACACACAGAGAGAGAGAGAGATGGATGGATGGATGGGTACACACACTTCCAGTAACTGAGACCCATCTCATGCCATTGTCTTGTTTTTTTCTTAGTACAATTTGGAGACCTCTTGATCTCTTTGTCCTTAGATACAAGATTGTTACTTACATCTCTTCTGTAGTGCTCAGAATTGTATTATCTCTGTATTTTAAACTGCAAATGCCCCAGGCGGAGTAGATGCTTATAAACCAGCAAGAGGGAGGTGCAGAACACTGAAAAACCCCTGTGTCTGTGACACTAAACTTCTTCACTTTTCTTGTGAATGCTCCCTGATTTCAGATAGGAGATGAATAAAAACTCCTAGAAATCTCATTTAGAGATATTTCAAGACTCCAGCAGGGAGAAAATTCAGTCTTTGCCTGGCTCCTGAAACAGACTCAATTGTGGAAATAGAGAGGGAGGGGCTGGAGACCCAGGCAACTGGCAGACTACACATACAATGCTGTGGGTCAAGGTGCAAATGGATTAAAGGAGGTATGCGTGGGCTAGGACATGTCCACAAAGCATGGTGTGGGTGGACTGGCCTTAGGGTTACATAGAGAATTGTGTGGCAAGATCCTCAAGTGACCTCTGCCCAAAGTTGACTCAGTTTGTTCCAGTCAAATATTATCCTTCTCTCATCTTTAAGAGTGACATAGCCACTCACCAACTCCCCAAAGGCCTGGAGCTGATCAAACTTCAGAAGGAGCCAAAAGTCAAACAAAAGTTATATTTGAGTAACATCTGGTGATTATCTATAAGCTTACCTTTGGGGGCCCTCCAGTGGTTACTAGAAAAACTGAACTCAGGATACAGTCACTCAGAAATGATTCCATCAACCTCACAGTTACCTGCTCATTACCCCCAATCATGTCACAGCATCTAAGATGAAATGTCTCCAGAGGAAAAAGAAAAGAGAGTCCTGCTATCCTGAGGCTGTGGAGAGACCAAGAAAAAATACAAGGGATGGTAGACATGCCAACTTGTTCTGCTTCTGCCTCCCTTCAGCTACAGGGATTCCATGGTTCTCTCTAAATGCCCCCAGGTACATGTGTGTCCCCAGGTGCATGTGTGTGTTGTTGTGTCCCCAGATGTGTGTGTTGAGAGCTCGATAAGATATAGCCAGGTGTCTGAGATTACTGCTTCTGCCTACCTTCCTCACAACTGTAGTTTTTAGTTGCATTTGTAAAGCATGGTTTTGTTAGTTGTTTTCTTTTGTGGCTTTCTTCCCCATTGTGTGGTAGCTGCCTCTTTTTCTTTGAATATCCTATCTGTGGTCTCTCTTTGTCTATTGATACTACACAAATGTTGATCACATCTAATGATTTCATGACTCATGCCTCCTTAGGACCCTCTGCTTCCTCCTAGGATATGCCCACATCCCCAACAGAAAGCAGAATTATTTATTAATCTCTTCCCTCTCTCCTTCCCCTCACCTTCTCTTCCTCTGGCTTTCACTCTTCTATCTGTGGATGATTTAACAAAAACAGTAACACAGGGAACTGATAGACACCGCAGGATTAAAATTAAAATTAATCTTCTGTTATGTTTACATTCATATTTGTCTGTGAAGAATTAGCAGTTGAGATTTTCTTTTTTTCCAGGACTGAGAAGGAACCCAGGACTTTTCAAGCACTTTTTCATATCCAATTCCATTCAAATTTATCACAACAAAATTATTCCTTTAACATTTTGAGTTCTGAAGACTTTTCCATGGTTTCCTAGTAGAGGTGACACTTGGATACTGGGACTCTCTGTGAATGCTAAGGAGAAGCCAAGCACACAAAAACTTCTTGGTGAAAGGTCAAATGGGTAAGGCAGAGAACACAGAGAAAGAAGACAAAAGAGTGAGCCATAAGGTGAAACGAGGTGCTGCTGAGTGCTGGGCCAGAGTCAAAACTTCAGAGTGTCAGATCTAGCACAGAACCAAGTATTCCACGGTGAGAGGTCATATCA
>PVIH01013104.1:11226-28045 GCA_004025045.1 Sigmodon hispidus
GGGTGGATGGATGGATGGATAGATGAATGAATGGGTGGGTAGATGGATGGATGAATGAATGAGTGGATGGATGGATGGATGGATGGATGGATGGATGGATGGATGGATGATCTTAGCAAGGTCATCACCCTATTATTGGTCCTTGCACTGTTTTCTGTCTTACTTAAACAAGGCAGACTGCATCTTAAGCTTTCAGTTCTGTCACTTGTGTCATTAACTCTTCTGCACCATGGCTCCCTTTCCTTATCAACTGATGAAATACTTCCCTCCTTTGAATGTGCGTGAGTTCATGACCAGTGTCAGGGCTGCACTAGGCTCTAAGGCTGAGTCATAAAAGGCAGTGTTGTTTCCACTGTCTTTTGGGATCAATCCTAATTCATATCTCTGAACAATATTCTCCTAGAGACTTTACAAAGAATGCAAGTAAGGTGTGTTTTTGTGATGGGGACATTTTAGACCACAGAAGGATAGCATGTGGATTTTTCCTGTCTGAAGTAGGGCCTCTTAAACTTTTCTCACATATAGCCCCTTTTTGCATGATAAGTTTTATATGACCCCAGGTACATATTACAGGTATATAAAAACAAATATGTAAATTAAACATTAACTAATAACATCATAAAACACAATATAAATTAATCCTTTGAGATTTACATCTTTTAAAGATGAAAGCAATTATGCATGCTAACAAGAGAGATACACTTATTCTTTTGCATAAACAAATCTTGGCTGATATTTGATGCTGCAAGAAACAGAGCATTAACATGTGTTCAGTGTTGATCAATATTTCGGTTTCAGAAATTATCAGTAGTAAGAAAATAACTTCACACTGATACCTCTTACAAGATGGCAAACATAAGTTTGGTGCTATTTCAGAAATGATCAGAAATACCAAAATTAATAATATCTTATGAAGCTCTAGTCAGCATCTTCAACAATATTTTAAAAGCAGAATGAGATCCAAAGATATACTAATTTGATAAGTAGGAAAATTTAAAAAGCCTTTGTTTTCTATAATTAAATCATCATGTTCTCATAAAAGTAGCATATTTTGTATGCACAGTAAACATACTGCAGTTTATAACATGCAGATTTCTGGGTTCTGAGCTGAGGATTGAGTCTGTTTCAGACAGGATTCATCAGTGTGATGTGGTGTGAGGCATGTACACTGGGAAGTATTGTGCTGTATATTCAGAAGAAAGTTATTTAATACCACATGGGCAAGTGCAGACAGATGCACCTCAAACTCTGAATGTGCTGTAGTTTGATATTTGGTTATTATACATTCACAAGTCTTTTACTGTTGCCAAACTTTTCATGACCCTTCACTCAGTTACCAAAGTCCATATGGATGTGACTCACAGTTTAAAGATGTTAAATCACCCCTCATGAGAGCCATTGGCAATTCCAATAGAAAATGCAACAGGCCTTTAGAAATGCCCACGTGCTGAAGAACATTGCTTACCATGAAGCATTTCACGGTAGCAATTTCTGGAGCTTACAACATTGTGAAGTATGAACTTTGGAAGTTGCTACTGTCCTGCCAAACTCCCATGAAGATGGACGGAATTTCTACCCGTCTTTGTTTTCAACAGTTTACTCACTAAATGTTTAATTTTACAACAGCATAATCTTGGTTTATTGTTGCTTGATTTTCTAAGATGATGGCTTACTCTTCAAGGCAGTTTCTATTACACATGTAACTATTTGATTCTCAAAAGCAAGTTCCTCCTCCCTGCATGTACCCTATCTTGAATTCATCCATTTAGCTACTCGTTATTTTATACCTACGTGTCCATGGCTTTCCCTAATTTTCAAGGCAAGTCAAAAAACTAAAAACAATAATGTTGTTTTCTAAAAAAGAGTGGTAATATTCAATGCATAGTTCAAGCTTGCTTTATTTTATGGTTCATCTTCCTTAGTATATAAATTTAGCTTATTAAATTATTTGCTTTATCACCCTTGATAAGTCATGCTTATGATTTTTATTTTCTTTACAGTTATTGTTAACTTATCAGCATTTTAAATTCAATTTACTGTTTTTCTTGATAAATACAAAATAAATAAAGAAGAAAAAAATAAATTTAGCTTATTTATTTAGCAAGAATATCTGAATATTATGTTTATGATTTATAGTAAAAACTTAATTTAAATTTTATCAATTCAGAAGAAAGTAAGAAGACAGAGAATCATGATAAATGAAGACAGTTGCCAGAAGCAGGATGTTTTTCTCATGCAACAAAAAGGAACCGATAGAACATTAGACAGTGTACATGCTTGAGAACTTTCATATGGAAAACACATGGATGGAGCAAGTTCTTTTTGACCCAAGTGGAGAGATGATCATGAGGACCACTGCAGAGGGGCTGAGCTGTGCAAACCATCTGGAGAAATGGTGATGTAATCAGGAGGACAGATGCAGAGGGTCTGACTAGTACAAACCAGCAATCCCAGAACAAGCTGCCTTTCAAGAGTCTCAAGCTGAGATTGACAGAAGCATGGGAGGAATCTAAGGATGGGCACATGGTTCTTTCAAGGTATTCTTAAGGACCATTAGTTCCAAAATTCCTGTGATGATAGGCCTAGATTCCACCTCACAGATGTCTTCTGTGAAATCATAATTTGATTTTATGATGTCCATTAACAGTATCTTTGTATTTTGCCTAGGGCCAACAGGTATCATTGTTAATGTCTATAGACTGTGGTTTTGTCTTGATGGCATTCTGTTTTTTAATTCAATCCCCCCACTCATAAATCAACTTTAATAAAAACACCCTCAAAATATTTATAACATACATTTGAAAGATTATATTAATTGCAATTATAAGTTAAGGAAAATGGACATCAGAGTCAACTTGCATAAAATTTGGCATCTCTGAAGAATGTATATCATTGGGTCAATATTTTTTTAACTTGTAACAGAGATGACAAACTGATGAGTGGTGAACAGAGCTGAAGAAGTAAAGAGAGAAACTTGTATAGAAACACACAGGAGCTGAGACATTGCTCATGTCTCAGATTACAGGCTTGGGCAGTAGCCTTCTCTCTGCACGTGTCTTTGAAGAAGGCAAAGGTTGTCTCCATGTAAATCAGAAACCAACTTTGTTTCAAGGTCTGGCCAGAAATCAAACTTAAGATGTAGGCAGAGTCTGATATGCCCCAAGCTCTGTTCAAATGTCAACTCTTTTCAAAGTTGTTTTAAAGCAAATGCACTGACATAGGAGAGGAGAATGTGGAGCCATCAAGCTGATGCAGAGACACTGATCAATGGAAGTCAGGTAGAAAATCTCAACCTGTGGGTGACAACCCCTTTGAGGGTTGAATGACTCTTTCACAAGGGTTGCATATCAGATATCCTACACATCAGATATTTTCATTACAATTTATAGCACTAGCAAAATTACAGTTGTAAAGTAACAATAAAAATAATATTATGGTTGATATATCATCACAGCATGAAGAGCTGTATTAAAGGGTTGCAGCATTAGGAAAATTGACTACCACTACACTAAGGTTCTTTCCAACCTTGTCTGTCCTTACCCAGTAGTCACCCATATAAACCATGAAGCAAAGTAGGACCTGTGGCATTTAATGACTTCATAGCTGTTTCAGCACACTCAATAATGCTTAAGATTGGTCATTAATAAATACAATATTTCATTTTTGATATTTTCATCTAAAATATTTAAAGATTTTTCCTTCTCCTTAAGGGAGAGGGACAGAATTAAACATATAAAACTCATCAAAAGAAGACTCTAAACACACTTATATTACCTATGTTATCCTAGTATTAAAAGATACTATGGTAGCACACACCTATAGTCCCAGAACTTAGGAGGTAGAGTCAGGAGAATCAGGAGTTCAAAGCCAGCCTGGGCTATACAGTGGGTTCAAGAGCCAGCTAGACACAGCAGAGCCTGTGGGACAAGAATAAGCCCAGAGGAAATGGTTCCCTCTTCTCAATGGATTATAATATAATTAAAGTAACACTAATAGTTATTGCATAAGTTCTATTTAGTATTATAATAAAACCCTGGAGCCAGGTATTAGAGAAAAGCTGGAATATCAGAGAGAGGGAACAAACCACAGCTAATTCTCACCCACAGCTAATTCTCACCCAGCCAACTTCTCAGGCTGAACAAGGTAAGTTCTATCTCCATGGGTCCTCAGACTGACTGGTCATTCAGACAGAATGGCTGAATTTCTGCCTTCTCCCGCCTTATATTTCTTTCCCCGCCCAGCTACTTTACTTCCTAATTCAACTCTTTTAGAGCTAGGATTAAAGGTGTGAAGCTACGGCTGCCTGGTTATTAGGCCTGGAACCTCTGGATCTCTGTCTTCCGAGTGACGTAATTAAAGGTGTGGGTCACCACTTCCTGACATTATGGCTTGGCTGTGGGTGATTCTGTTCTCTGATATTCCAGACTAATTTTATTAAACATACAATATATCACCACAAATGGTATTCTTTACTTAAATGCAAAGATTCTTTTATCACTTGTGTGGGAACTCTTTGCCTGTACAGTTAAGGGTATATAGACATGACTAATGTCCTTAATTTGTAACCTAATAGAATGGTTTTTAAAAGCTTCTCTTGGGTGCCATGAGACCCTAAAATGACTCCATGTTATTTGCATAGAAACTTTTATAAAGACATGGAAAAGAAGACAAATTACTTTCAGATTCCTGATCCAAGGGTTTCTTGTATTTTAATTACTTAGAAGAATCTTCAGAAAATTGTATAAAAATGCAACCATTCACATTTTGGTATAGATGAAAGCTTTCTCCCAAATATTTTCTAAATTACCAAAGTTGAAGATTTTCCATATGTAAAAATCTAACACCAGAGGCTGGGGCAATCTGTGGTTAGTAAAGGGCTTGTCATGCAAATGCAAGGTTCTGAGTGTGATTCCTGGAGCCCATACAAAAAAGCCGTGTGTCATGAGAGATGACTGGTCCCAGCATCAGAGAAGTGAAGACAGACACCTCCCTGGCCATGTGACCTCTCTGGTGAATTCTGGGCCATCAAGAGGCCAAGGACCCTGCTCCAAAACAGTGTTTAGTGCTTGAGGAAGGAGCACATATGATTTACATGGCTTCTTCACACCCTGGAACATGCCTGACATGTGAGTATGCAGACATGATTTTCATTTTCTTACCTATGTAGGATCTAAGGTTACATTTACCCTTGGACCCATAGCAATGTTTAAAAAAGGGTAGAGCAGATATTTTCCAGACCACGGACATCAACAGGTTATCTCTGAGAAGGCTGCCTTATGATTGCTCAAAGTCTCTGAACCCTACACAAGCACAGGGGAACCCAGAAAACAATAAACAACTAGAATCCTTCCCAAGAAAGATTAAAGTCAGTATTCTAAAAAAAGGAGACATTCTTAAAAAAATATTAGCTTTCAAATTGATTCCTAAATCTTCAAAGTGTATAAAAGACCCAGTTTGGCTCAGAAAACCTTAAAATATGAATGCTGTAAGGCTTGCAACAGACTTATCTAAAGCTTTTAAAATCAAAATTACGTATTGGCATCGGCATAAAAATAAGCAAACAAATCAATGGAGCAAAAAAAGTAATTCAGTAAAGGTAGTCATGCATGTGATCAGTTGAGTTAGAAGAAATAATACAAAGTTGCTCAATGGCTCACCAACAACCTACTCAACAGTGAGTATAGGAATATCAGATTTCCATGCATGAAAATGACCCTTAGTGCTTACTATGCTTGGTCTACTAAAACTAACTCAAACGCCAAATTCAGAAAACATTACTAGGACAAAGAGAGGGAGAGACAGAGAAAAATTATTTCAAACCATGTGACAAACCAATGACTGTGTCTAGAATACATTTCATAACTCAGTGAGAGGACAAGTGACCCAAACCTAAAGAGACAGATTTGAGCGTCCAGTTCACCAGGAAGAGGTTCAATACCTTTTATCATCATGGAAACCAGGTGGAAAGCAGACTATGAGTCTGTACTGCACACCTGCACCTGCCAGGGAGAGGGACTGTGCACTGACCGTATAAAATGTAGAGAAGGTATAAGGGTGACAAACAACAGCCCACTTCACTCGCTGCCACTGTGCGTACATTCACACTTAGGATCTAATGTATTAGAGGCAAATGTATTTCTACACAAATATACTTACATGTGGATATCCACACTAATTCTAATTATGCTATTCCAAACTATCGATCACTCAGGTGTCCACTTCATAAAAACATCAGCAAACCATGAGTGCAACAATTCAGTCATAATTGAGTAGCCAATTCCATGTGCATCAGCATGTAAGCAATCTAAAATAACCATTTCCAGCACATTCATCAAGAAAGAAGTGAGTGGGACGGCTGGGTTGTATACAGAGAGAAGGCTTTGGTGACAGACATTTTTATTATCCTGATTGTGGTGATGACTCCCGTGTTAAGCTTATATTTAAAGTTGAACTGAACCATTTTTTAAACAGATAGTTTGTTTTTAACCAGATGGTATAACTAAATACCATTAGGGGTGTGTGGGAACCAACAAATCCTACCAACCTACAAATCCAAGCATGTTGACTGTGTTGTTCTGTTCAGAATTCCATAATTCCTTAATGTCCAGTGCTGTTCTCTCACTTGGCCTTTATGCATCTCCACACTTTCCTTTTTTCTATGGTCCCTAATGTCCACATCCTCCATTAGCACTGCTTGTGGCCACCACATTCAGTGACTTATTTCAATGCTGATGATGGTAACAAGCCAATTAATGACAGTACCCATGACCTAGCCTTCTGATGTCTTGAACTATTGGATTCTCCATGTTTAGTTTCTTCTTAACTAAGTTCTTCTCCTAGTTAGACTACATATTTATTGAGATCTAGGATGCGAGTTCTTACTATCTGTTTTTTTAGAACATCTAGAAAAAATGTTTTGCATAAAGAAAGAGATCCATAGCATAAATGAAGGGCCTAGTAGGAGCTATCTCTGTTTACATTCAGAATGGCTTCCAGAATGCTAACCAGTCACTCCCATTATTAAACTGTCTTAACAGAATGACTGCTGCATGGCAGCAACAACATGGTGTCCCATTGGCACTGAACTGGGCAAAAGAATCAGAGGTGATGACACTGATGACTCATACCTTTAATCGCAGCACTCAGAAAGCAGTGGTAGATGGGTCTCTATAAGTTCAAGACCAGCTTACTCTACAGAGAGAGTTCCAGGATAGCCAGAGCTATAGAGAGAAACCCTGTCTCAAAAGCCCAAACCAAACCAAATAAAACAAACAAACAAAAAACACAAAAATTTACCTATTAAAAAAAGAAAGGAATGAAGAAAGGAAGGGAGGGAGGGAAGAAGAGAGGGAGGGAGGGAGGGAGGGAGGAAGGGAGGAATCCAGAGGCCAGTTGTATAATTCTATTGTCAAAAGGTCATGAAGAGGCAAAATTAACCTATACTGGGAGAGGTCAAAACAGTGGCTGTAGTTTTGGGTTATGATGAGTGAGGTAATGCTCTAAGCACAGGCTGCCAAAATCATCTATGTTTGTGCTTAAGTTGTGGTGCATTTTTTCTTTGTTAGAGCTTGCTTGTAAAATTACCCAAATGAGAACTACATAATGCAATTAGCTGTCTCTTCAATCTCTTGATCTGAAAGTCCTCATTCCATCACTGACCTTGAAATTTTATGTTGAAGGGAGTTGATTGTCTTGTGATTTCTCACAGTCTGGGTTTCACTGATTACATCTTTCTGGTGGGAGTAACGTGTTCTTCTCTGGCTTGGATTCCATGAAAGCTGTTTGTTCCAAATGTGTGATCCAGTCAGGCTCAGTTTTGGGGGGCAACACAGAAGGTTAGGAATTGTGTAGCTTAGTGTGTGTGCATGTGCATTTTTTTCTATGTGTGCATTTGTTTGTGCACATGGGTACACACACATGTATCTGTACATATATGTGGAAGCCAGAGGTCAATGTCAGGTTTCTTTGTCAATCACTCTTCACTTTATTTTTTTGTAGCAAGGTCTCTCATTGAACCAGGAGCTCATCAGTTTGGTTAGCCAATAAGCACTAGGTATCTGTCTTTTTCTTCCTGCTTATTCTGGGATCACATAGTCACACTCAGTGTTTTATGTGGGCTGTGAAGATTTTACTCCAGTCCTTGTGCTTTTACAACAAGCACTAACAACAATTTTCTAAAATTCAACAATGACATACTGCTCCCTTTTCCTTTATTGATGTCAGCCAGTGTTGCTCATCAATGACTATTCCTAGGAGCTGCTGTGGGTGTAAAATGGGGGTGTTACTATCTTATCTTTTATTTGTTAAGAATATTACTGCACTTTCAAAGGGAGCTAATCTTTCTAGTTATCAAATCCATTGGTGAATGTTCATGTTCTCAAATTATTTTAAAGTGTGTTAGTTTTGTTTATGCTGTGGAATATTTGTCTAATGATGTAAATATGTGTTGCATTTGTTTAGCTCAGTGAAGCTGAGTTACTTGCCTATCTAAAACACCTGATAGTCTAATAAACAGCTGGACAGCCAGTAGTGAGGCAGGAGAGAGAAATGGGTGAGGCCGTCAGGTAGAAAGTATAAGTAAAAGGAAAACTCTAGGAGGAAGAGGAAGTAGCCAGAGAGGACGAATGCCAGGGACCAGCTACAGAGCAAGCCATGGAGTAAGAGCAAAATTTACACAAGTAAGAGAATGGGTAAAGCCGAGAGGTAAGAGAGAGATAGGATAAGTCAAGGAAAGCTGACAAGAAACAAGCTAAGCTAAGGCCAGGCCGGCAGAAGTAAGAATAAGCCTCCATGTGACATTTATTTGGGAGCTGGATGGCAGCCTCACTAAAGAGAAAACACAAACAACAGCTCACGTATATTTCCTACCTCAACTGCAATCTATTATGGATGGCTAAGAACAACATGGAAAAGGTAGACTCTAAACAGATACAGACTATGTGACATTTGCACATTCAATCTCTTAACTCATTCTTTCTTAAATGCAAAGCATGCATCTACTGCACAAGTTCATATATATAGTTTTAATCATAGTCAATGAGATCTCACCTTGTAGCCCCCCCCCTAGGCTTGATCATAGCCAAGGCATTACACACAGGGGTACTTTCATCTTAGGACCTTACTCTTCAGACCTCCTGTGTTAGCCTCTTTTCTAATGCTGTAACAGAATACCACAGACTAGTTAATTCATAACAAAAAAAATCTGCTTGATGATTCTGAAGGCTTGGAAGACCCAGAGTTTGGTAGTAGTAAATGGCAAGGAATTTCTATCTATGGGGGAGTGGCCAGGGGACATCTTACGGTAAGAGAGGGTCATGGGATCAGAGGACATCCCATAGTTGGAGGACATCACAGAGTCAGAGTCATCTTGTGGTCATAGAGCAAGAGTACACATAAGAGAAACTCATGTTCATATCAAAGCTGAGAACTACACCCAGTCCTTAAGAAGACTGTAATCAACTCGTGCAGGTGGGCCTCATTCCTTAAACACTCCAACTTAGATCTCAGCTCTGATCCACTGCAATGAAAGCATAGCACCTGAGCTCTACTTATTTATTTGTTCTCAATGGTTTCTTTATTCTTCCTTGGCCAATTACTTTAAGTAACTAGGTAGAGCTGTGGTAATATCCACAGCTATGACCTAAGTGGGTAATTTGTTCAATTTAGTACCTATAAAATTACTATCAATCAAACCTTCAACTCATTTTCTTTTTTTTTTCACTGTTTGCTTTTTTGAATCAGAGTCTCATGCTGTAGACCAGACTGGCTATGAACTTAAAGCAATCCTCCTGCCTTAGTCTCCTCAGATGCTGAGATTATAGGTGTAAGACACACCTGATGGCTTTCACCGTATTTTAAATGAGACATCTAATCAAATATATAAGCTATGGATTGTAGTATGAGGTTTCTGGCCTATCCCGCCTGTGGTTCAGACCCATAGTCCCGCAGAAACACACAGAGGCTTGTATTAATTTTATGCTGATCAGCCTATGGCTCTGCCATATTGCTAGCTAGCTCTTGCTCTTAAACTAACCCATGATTCTTATCTTGTTCAGCCACACAGCTTGGTACCTTTTCTCGGAGCAACATAATTGTCCTCTGCATCTGCTGGCTTCTCCACTGGTCTCTCTTGAGTCTCTTCTTTACTCTTCCTGTTCCCAGAGTTTTCTTAGTCTGGTAGCCCCACCCACCCTTCCTGTCAGCCTTCAGCCAATCAGCATTTTTATTAAACCAGTAGGTGGGACAATTATTTACAATGTAACAATATAATCCCACTACAATGGATGTATCAGCCACATGAAAAAATTCCTAGAAAGTGTGCCCATTCTACCAAAGCAGTGTCTCTATATACTTTTTCCACTATAATCTTTAATTGCCTCTATTTGGTGGCCTCAAAGACAATAATTTTTTATTTTATATTTTTATTTATATGTATGTATGTATCTGTGTGAGTATATGTCAAGTGCTAGGGATGGGTATATAGGACAGAAGAGAACATCAAATCTCCTGGAGCTGGAGTTACAGGATGGAATGATTTGAAAGGAAAATGCCCATGTGGTCTCAAGCATTTGAACAGTAGGTGGTCTGGTTTGGGGAGGTTTGGGAGGCATAGCCTGGCTGGAAGTACATCACTGGTGATGAGGTTTGAAGGTCTTGCCCTGCTTTTATTTCTTTCTGCTTCATGCTTGTGATTAAGGGTCCCTAGAATCAGAGCCAGTGAAAGAAATATGCCCTGGCCTTAAAATTAGAGTCCAAAAGCTAAAAAAGGCCAGTGACAGAAACACAGTTTGGCCCTAAAATCAGTCATCTCTTCCCCTGGCCAACTGACCAACAAAATTAATAACTGAGCAGAAAACCAACCAATCCCTAAGCACCCTGACTCTGAACCCAGACCTAGTGAGAGAAACACAGCCTGGGTCTGGGACTCAAGCTAGTGAAAGAAACCCTTTATCCTTTAACCCAGAACCAAAGAAACATGTTCTGACTCTGAAGCCAGTACCAAAGGAGCACACTTGGTCCCTAGAATCAGAGCCAGTCAAAGAAATATGCCTTGGCCTTAGAATTAGAGTCCAAAAACTAAAAAATGCCAGTGAAAGAAATGCAGTTCAGTGCTGAAATCAGAGCCATTTTTGCCTCTCAACCAAGGAAACTAACCAATCTGAGCAGGGATAACTAACCAATCCTTGAGTGTCCCTGGAGAAACTCTACCCCTAAGAAGCCCTATGTAAACCCTGCCTGTGGCTGTTCTTTCCCACCCTGGCAGAGGCAGCCACTCTCCTGGACTCCTTCTTCCCAACTAAATCTCTTTCTAAAAAGAGCCTTGGGTGAAGATCTTCATTTGCTAGTACAAAGAACTTGATGAGACGTCACTTAAGAGATTGAGCAGAAAAGCCATGCAGAGATATCCCATTAGGGAGACTGAGCAAGGTGTAGCAGAATAGAAGAATAGAAGAAACTTGCTGATATTCAAGGTAAACAGCTGTGGTGGAAATGTTCTCTGTATGCTGTAAATAAAGGACTGTTTTGGCCTATGCACAGCACCGTAGAAGTGGGTGGAGTATCAGAGCACAGGCAGATACAAGGAGAAGGGTGGAGTTAGTCAGTCTCCATCCTATCCCCAAAGGAGGAACATGTAGAGGTATAGGCTGAGCCACAGGCCATGCCATGTGGCAGGAAGATTAATGGAAATGGGTTGAATTAATATGAAAGAGCTAGGTAGTAATGTGCATAAGACATGGGCCAAACAGTATAAAGTATATAAGTGTCTGATTCATTTCTTTGGGGGACAAAAGCTGCCGTGCAGACCAGGTTCCAAACCTCCGGGCCCCAATGGGCACTGTGAAAACATACTATAGCAAACAGCTTTGAAGTAATCCCTGTGCATTGCTACATTCTAATATTCTAAACATTTAAAATATACCTTATATTTGTTACTTGTTGGTTGTAGTTTGACCTTGCTCATGTTATTTGTCTTACCCTCCCCCAGACATTACCTTATAATGATTCCTATTGTATGAAGTCTTATACTTAGTTTAGAACTTTCTTAGTTAGACAAAGTGGGCATTAGTTAGGGAAGCCCAGATGCAAAACTCCTGAGTTCAGGTCTCCTACGAGGCATGACTAGATTTGATGGGGACCCAGGAAATACCAAGTTTGGCCCTGTTTGATTCCTTTGTTCTGGGGAGTGGATCAGAGCTGATGTGGGACAGTTTCCCTCTTTAAGAAATTGTCTTAAGGTTCAAATTGTATCATGAGTGTTCATATACCCCTCAGTAAATAGTAATCCTTTATTCAATATATTGCAAATGAATATTTTTGCAATAGATATGTCTCTTAGGGGACTGAACAAGGTGGAACAGAAAAAGTAATAATTTTTCACCAGAGCTGGGGAGATTGTGACATTTCTGCAGAGGTTTCCCTTTAGCAGAATGAAGCAAAAGAAGCAACATCTTGAACTGGAGAGTAGAAGAACCAGAGCTCTTCTGGGAAGCCCCTGTAAGGTAGGCAGAGCAAAGCTCAGCTGTACTGACTCTCCAGGACAGGAGCAGAATTGCTATATCCTGTGGGAGATGATCCCCTGTCACACTCCAGCTTCAGGTATAGCTGGACTTTCCACATAGTCAGGATCCATTTCTAGAGCTGAGCTGTCCCATTGCAGCTCCAGCTGTCAGAGCTGTCCTAACAGACAAATACTGGTATTAAAAGTGTATGTCTCCACACCAGGGTAGCAATTTATAATTTTACCATTCATTGGAAAAATAAGATAAACAAAAACATAATAGCAACAATAAGCAGCTGTCACCCAGCTCCAAGACTATTTCCCCTATTGTTGTTTCTGAGCTGTCTCTTAAAATTCCAAAGAAGCATAGACTAGCTGTGCATGGTGGTCATGTCTGTAGTCCCAGCACTAGGAAATCTGAGGCAGGATGATTGCTGTAAGTTCTAGGCCAGCCTATGCTATAGAGTGAGACATTGACTCAAAAATGGTATGTGTAGGGGAAGTATGTGGTTTGTGAAAAGGAAAAGCAGAAAAAGTTATAGACTGAGTTTAAAATTCTTAAGACCTTTGTTTTCAGCTTTTAATATTCAGCCATTGATCAAATGTGGCCTCTTCAGGAAGGTAAAGATGTATGGTGCTCAAATGCATATGCTCAGCCTCCCAAACATAAGGCATAGTCCAGAGAAGACAGCACCATGGCTTTGTGCACTCCTGGCCATGGGAGGGACTAGGCTGCTGGAGTGGCCAATCCTATCTCTATGTCTGTATAGCTTCCAAAGGTTATGAAATTGTCAGACAATAATCCTATTAAGCAGCAGCATGCTACAGGTGCCAGACACAGTGATTCTCACTGTAGCATTGTAGCCCATGAGTTCAAAGACTGGCAAGGCCTGTGCTGTTCTTAAGATGTATGAGGCTTCCAGGGTTGTGTGTTTTACTACAGGCTAAAGAGTAAAAATTAGTTTCCTTGCTCTCTCATATTCTGACCCAGCTAAAATTAAAAGACACAAAAGCATTGCGCCCCAATGCAGCAATAACTGGTTACAGTCAAAAATCACTAGTTGCTGGGTGTGGTGGTATACACCTGTAATCAGAGTACTTGGAAACCTGAGGCAGGGGGTATATGTGTTTGTATTCTTCAGGCTGGAGTGGTTGGTTCTTAGAATCAGGAAAGACAGGTATCTCTGGTCTCACAACCTGCCCACCTTCTGCTCCTTTGTTATTGTCCTTCACACACATGTATTTACTGATCTTTTATCTTTAAGTGTGCATGGTTTTTGAGATGAGGTCTCACTCTGTAGGTCAGGTTTGTCTGCAAATCATGTCAATTCTTCTCCATTGGCCTCTTGTGCTGCCCCATGTTGTCAATCTTTTTCTAGAGTCTCATTTTTGACAGAAGCATATTGTAATTGTCCTCGTTCCAAAGTGTGCATTTAGGAAAGTGTTCTCTGTTTATTCCCCTTTATTCTTATTTCATGTGTATGGCCTCTTATCAAAGTGCATTGACGTGTACACAGTGATACCAGAGGCCAAAACCTGCCTCTCATGGAGTTACAGGTTGGATGAGCCATCTCTCAGTCCTAAAATACTCCAACTCTTAAAACCAAAGAGCAGAGAGGTGATCATCTTGAAGAGACAGATCAGGAAGAAGCAGGTCTAATGGCTTAAGGCTTAAATTATGTAAATTATATAGGCTCTGAAAATATGCCTAGTTATATATAATTTGCTAAGTGGATAGATAAATGGAACTACTACATAAAGAAAACACAAAACATTAGCTGGGGAAGTGTGGTGATATGTTATATATTTAATAAAACCAGCCTGGAATATCAGAGAAGAGATCTACCCACAGTCAATCCAGGAGGATCAAAGAGTGGTAACTCACACCTTTAATCCCAGAATGGGAAAGACAGGAGTGGTGACCTATGCCTTTAATCCTAGCAGATCTGAGTTTGAGGCCAGCTTAGTTCACAGAGGGAGTTCCAGGCAGGCAGGCAGTGGTGGTGCAATGCCTTTAATCTCATAACTCCAGAGCCAGAAATCTTTCTGTGTTGCTGTGAGTTCAAGGCTAACTATCAAATAATAGTAGTCCATGCCTTTGATCTTAACCTGAATGTGATACAATTTGGCAAAGAAGGTATTTAAGGCAGGCGTAGGAAGATAGATTAGGCATTAGAAGTGACAAGGAACGAGGCTGAGGAAGCTGGAAGATAGCTGAGTGATATTTGACTGTGACGTTTTCTCTCTTTGATATTTTAGCCTTCCCATGGTATCTGGCTCTGGATCTCTTTTGATACAACCAAAATTCATGCAACAGGGAGGTAATGGGTTTAAACTGATTGTGGTAAATACATATATTAAGTTATATGTCACAAATATAAACAATACTAATATCTCAATAAAGTTTTTAAATAGTTAAAGTGAAAATTTTGTTTGTTATTGGTATTTTAGTTATATTGACCACCAAAATTAAGTACTTTATTTTAAAAGTTATTTCAAAGGTTAGAAAGATGGGCCAGATGGCCCAGCATCCATGAGAGGCAATCCACAACTTCCTGTAACTCCAGCTCTAAGGGATCTCATACAGATTCATGAGCAGATGCAAGCCAGTTGATTAATTTTGTAAACCTGGACAGTGTATTGCAGGACTTATCACGTTCCTCCTGTAGGGGGGTCAACTATGATTTTCATTCATTGAGTTAAGTCTATTAAGACCCATCCATGGAGCTAGGAATAAGAATCCACTCATCCAATTGCTAAGAATAAATGCCAAAGTATAGATACAGCTAAAGGATGATCCAAGGGTCCATGTGTTTGCTCTGTGCTCATATGGGGAAGAGTGAGACCTTTAAGAAGTGAAGGCTACAGGTATAGGGATGGTTCAGGGTATCAAGTGCTTATCATTCAATCCTGACACCTGAAGTTTTCATCCTTAGAATGTACGTAAGATCTGTATGTGTAAGAAATGTATGTCAGATATATATGTATGTAAGAAATGTATGTAACATCTGTATGTGTGTAAGAAATATATGGCAGATAGGTATGCATATAAGAAATGTATGTTGTATAAATTCTAATTGATCTTATAATTAAAACCCAGAGCCAGATATTGGGGTAAAGCTGTAAGATCAGAGAGACAGAGGAACAAACCACAGTCACTTCTCACCTCACCAACTCCTCAGCTGAAAGAGGAAGATCCTATCTCCCTGAATCCTCAGACTGAGTGCTTTTGAGTCCTGAGTGGAAAAAGAACAGGCAAACTCTCCATCCTCCCCGCCTACTCTACCACCCAATCTGTCAGAGGAGAGCTTAGAGGTGGCAGAGTAAGCCCTGAAGGTAACAGTATTCTAAAGGTATGGTGACATTTTCTTTGTGCTCTAGTAAAGCTTGCCTGAAGATCAGAGGGCAGAGCCAGTCACTAGTTAACTATAGGGCTCAAACAATGGTGGCACACCTTTAATCCCAGCACTTGGGAGGAGGAAACAGGAAGATCAGGAGTTCAAGGCCACCCTGGGCTACACGAAAATTCATTCTGTCTAAAAGAGAAACAGAACCAAGCAGTGGAGGCTCACCCCTTTAATCTCAGCACTTGGGAACTCATGCCTTTGATCCCAGTACTTGGTAGGCACACACCTGCAGTCCCAGAATTAGGGAGGTAGAGCAGGAGATGATATAGCTGGGTGGAAAGAAAAATGTAAGGCAGAGGAGACAGGAGCTTGGCCCCTTCGGTCTGAGGATTCGGTAGAGGTAAGAAGACCCTGCACAAAACTCAAATACAAGTGGATCAAAGACCTCAACTTAAACCCAGCCACTTTGAACTTGATAGAAAAGAAAGTGGGAAATACACTTCTACAAATTGGCACAGGTGACCACTTCCTAAATATAACACCAGTGGCACAGACACTAAGACCAACAATCAATAAGTGGGATCTCCTGAACCTAGGAAGCTTCTGCAAAGCCAAGGACACTGTCAATAGGACAAAATGACAGCCTACAGAATGGGAAAAGATAGAGGACTGATCTCTAAGATATATAAAGAGCTCAAAAATCTAGAGCCCAAAACCTTGAATAACCCAATCAAAAAATGAGGTACAGATCTAAAAAGAGAATTCTCAGCAGAGGAACTACAAATGGCTGAAAGGCACCTGAAAAAGTGCTCATCATCTTTAGCCATCAGAGAAATGCAAATCAAAACAACTTTGAGATACCACCTAACACCTGTTAGATTGGCTAAGATAAAAGGCACAGATGACAGCCTATGTTGGAGAGGATGCAGATCAAGGGGAACACTCCTCCATTGTTGGTGGGAGTGTAAGCTTA